>VUQR01005386.1:29131-42737 GCA_015108515.1 Hemichromis elongatus
AGCGGCCAAAAAAAAAAAAAAAAAGAATGACGTAAGCAGGTGTGCGATGACACATGCCATGGATCAGTTCTTGTTTGCTTGTTTTTGCATGCATCAGGATCTCAACACAGAAACACTTACTGTGCACATGATGTCCAAAAAGTTAAAAACAAGCGTACGCCTCGTAGCACTCCACGACTTTCTGGCTTGCGGATCCTACCAACGAAGGCTGCTGTTTGATCTCTGAGTCGTAGCTGGACTCTGAACAAGGAGACAAAACAATAACATCCGTTCCATCCAGGCCTGATTTCGAAATGTCTTTTTTGTTTTCCTTTTGGGTTTTTCCCCCTCTTGAGCATTAGAATCTGGTACGATCAACTTTCCTCACTTGAATACTTGATCGTGTTAAAACAAAAACTACATTTCAGCAGCTTTACAAACCGCTCACCTTGTAGCATTCTTTATACATAACACATGTTTTCAGAAATGATTGGACTTTTTTTTCCCCCATCATTGTTTTATCGGTGCTCTTTGCCACTAGCACTTATCTGTGAAGTATCTACTGCTGCGTGCAGCAGTGTCACTTTTTTTTTCTTGTTTCTTTCCAAAAAAAGAAGTGCCAAATGCTGTTATTATACTGTGTAAATAATGTTTTAAAGATCTTTGTCTAAAGTTTTAAAAGAAAAAACATGTATGTAGAGAAATTACCTCTTGTATTGTTTACCGGTAGTGGATTCTTAGTAACTGTCTCTAAATTGTAACTCTTTAAATGTTTCTAAATGTTCCAACATGGAAATCAGAAGCTGCCCAAAGCACTTGACGTGAGGTTAACTGTTGATTCTCAGTAGCACTCTGATATGGGAGGATGTCGACAGGGGTCATGGCAATCAATGAGTAGCCTATGCATTTCTTTTTTCACCTAACAAATGAGAAGACCCTTCACGACCACATAACATTAAATAAAGCATTTAGTGTTTATCTGAACATCGAAACAATGCTGGATGTGCGTAGGAAGAGGCGATCTGATTTTTTTTAACTCACATCATGGAGACACTTTGTACAGCTCTGTCGCAGTATTTGTGTGAGGTTTGACTTTAACAGCAGATGCAGCTGCTTGACTTGTGGTCTCACCACGGAGGATAATTTGCTCGCGGTTAAAATGCGTGTTTTATAAGAGTATTCTTATATGCAAACCAAATCAATCGGTCATCTTTTGAAAATTGTTGAAATGAATGTAATTCAGAATGTGTGACTCACTTTCAAGAGGTTGCTTCTCTTCACCTCTCACGTGTTTCCCCAGGGGAATGGCCAAAAGTTAAAATAAATAATAATAATAATAATAAATTGGCCTGTCTTGTCCAATCTGGCTCGTGCCTGAAGACCTGAAGCTGTGAAACTTGTTTGTAAGTTTTCTAAACCTTGGTAATAAACTGTAAATTCTGTATTCATTTATTTGTCTTTGCCTTTCTATAAAATGGGTTTAAACAGGACTTTCAGCTGATTGAATATGGTTATGAAAATTAACCGTTATGTTATTCCCAGGACTGCCAGTGACGAGCATATACATGTGCTATCATAGACGTGTCTGTTAGACATGTGTTTTTGATGCCAAAAAACATTGAATTTAGTAACTTATTTTGTACTGTTTAAATTGGATAAAGTTGACAAGCCACACTTTGAAGATATGGGAAGGAGTTCTTGAAGCTAGGCTCAGGAGAGAGCAGCAATGTGGCTTCATGCCAAGAAAAAACAGATCTTTAGTGCTCTTTCTTTCTGTGTCTTTGGGGGTCTAGAGAAGGCATATGATAGGCTGGCAAGACAGGAACTGTTACACAACAAAAGAGTAAGTGGCAAAGACGTATATGTGAGGTGGGACTGGACACTGACACCGTGGTGAGGTGTGCAGTAGGAGTGACAGATGGCTTGAAGCTGGGATTACACTAAGAACTGATGAATATATAACAACAAAGGAGGTTGCATTTGGAGCTGCCAGGCAGAAGTAAAAGAGGAAGACCACGGAGAAGATCCATGGATGTAATGGAGGAGGACAGGCTACAATGGAGTGTTAGGAAGTTTCATTTTGATAATAAAGTCGAAATTGGTAATAGCAGTTATGGGTTGTTTTTAAAGGGTATACGCCACATTTCGATTTTATTCTCAAAATAGAATTTAAATGTTTTCCCCTTAAAATACTATTTCAAGTCTTACCTCGAAATTTCGACGTCATTTATGATGTTTTGCATATAAACTAAAACAATTATTTATATGAACGGGATTTATTGCAAACAATATGACAATATATTTTTTTCTTTAACAAATCATATGACAACCGAACTTTTGGGTCGCTATAAATAAAAGCAGCAGTACAGCATGAAAAAACATAACACACACACACATAAAAAAAAAATAACCCGTAGTATTTCATGTGTTTACCGGATGTACTTCATGATGTACCCGTCAGACAACGTCACAGTGACGTTGTATCCGCAGAGAAACGTTTCGCGCACGGGCTTGTTGTTGAAGAGTATCTGTCACTTTATCAGGTAATCATTTAATAGCAGCTTGGTTTTACATTATATTTTCGACAAACCGCAAAATTGACGTTCGTTTAAAAAAAACAAACACCAAAACTGTTTCCAAAACTGTTGGTGTGACGTTAGTTAACAATGGCGGGGCTAATGCTAGCTAGTTAAGATAGCAAGCAAACGCAGACTGAGGGTTTATGTAGAGCTTTTTTGAACTTCTGGCGTGTAGAAGTACGTGCAGCTACGGCTCTCGGTTTTTATTAGTTGGCTGCAGGTACGTAAGAGGTACCCGGTTACGGTCTGTGCCTGTACCAACTAACTGTAGGTACCACCGGGAAGAAACAAGGTGTGCCCCCCCGCTGTTACTCTGGCTTTGTCTGCGGCTTTAGCTAGCTAACAGAAGAGCCACTAGCATTTACAGAAAGCTTGCATCTGCTGATAGCGATATTAGGCACTGTGATGTTGTTTTGCAGTGCTGTCTGGTGTCATGTCTTACCATTGCTTATCTGTCCATTTTCAAACAGAGTCAGGCAGCCATGGCTAACCAATCAATGGAAATCATAGCAAAAGTTTTGGAGCAGTCAGCCAAGCTGGTGGAGGAACAGGTGGATGCCCAGTTGGCCAAGCTGAATGAAATGGATGAAGATGATTTGGAGAGGCTGAAGGAAAGACGATTAGAGGCACTAAAAAAGGCCCAAAAACAGAAGCAGGTATGTGGGACATTTTATAATCACTGTAGCATTTTGCTGTGTTAATTTCTTAAAGCAGATAAAATTATTTGTATCACTGAGCAGATGTACTACTTATCCACACCATCAGCAGTACGTAGTCTAAAAAATAAAACTTAAGGTATTTCAATTTGTAGTGAAGTCAGTCACTTCTTTGAAGGATCATAATAGAACACCTGGTGTCATGTGTATAGACTGTCTTGCTCTGAATTTAGGCTACACACAAGGGGAGGGGCCTTTGGTCTGTTATTCTCATCAAACCCTTTAAAGAGCATTTTCATTGTAATCCACTATAATAGCTTTTCTTTTTAATCTTTTCTTTTTGCTTTTCAGGAGTGGTTGTCTAAAGGTCATGGGGAGTACAGAGAAATATCCAGTGAGAAAGACTTCTTCAGCGAAGTGAAAGACAGCAAGAATGTCGTGTGCCATTTCTACAGAAATTCAACATTCAGGTAAGTCTAGAAAGTCGCTAAATGATGCAACAGGACCGTTAATTAGAAACGTAATCTAGTCCAAAAAAAACAAAACAAAGAATCAGACGTAGTTTATAGAAAAATCAATATGTTCTGCAAATTAATAAATTTATGTATTGAAATCATCTATTAAGAAAAAAAATTAACATTTCCTACATGTGAAGTGTGTTTCAGTTATCTATAACAGTTGGTGTCTTGTGTAGCGTCAGTTTTTACTCAGTCACCACAGTATTATTCTGTTGATGTCACAACTTGTCTTTCTGTCCTTAGGTGTAAGATCCTCGACAAACACTTGGCTATCTTGGCAAAGAAGCATGTTGAGACCAAATTCATCAAACTGAATGCAGAGAAGGCCCCATTTCTGACAGAGAGGCTGCGAATCAAAGTTATTCCGACTCTGGCTTTGCTTAATGACGGAAAAACAAAGGACTACGTGGTTGGATTCACTGACCTGGGAAACACCGATGAGTTCACCACAGAGATGCTCGAATGGAGACTCGGCTGCGCGGACGTTATTAACTACAGGTGAGACGTGCGGTAGACTCACTCGAGCACCTTGTTATGTGTCATGAATGAAAAAGTTTTATTTATCACAATCCCTTTTTCCTGTTTCTAGTGGCAACCTGAGGGAGCCCCCAACAGCGACACAGAGATCAGGACCAAAGTTCACAAAAGTGGAGAAGAAAACCATCCGAGGGCGAGGTTACGACTCGGATTCTGAAGATGACTGAGGCGTCTGGGCATTCGTCGGGTTTACTCTCTCAGGGCTACCTCATTACTGAAACTCCAGCAGACAGCCCACTTCCTTTTTTTCCCCCTCCTCTTCTATCAGTGACTTATTAATTTCTCTTTTTTTATTTACCCAATCCATTGATTCGTTTTATTTATAAAAGTTGCACTTTCCTGTGACCTTTGTATGTCTTGTTTTGGAACCAAGTTCATGGTGCCTGTGAGTGCCAAGATCATCTTTGAAGAGCAAAATAAATTTTTACATGACATTTCACGGTAGCATGAGTTTGACCGAACTAATGCAGACTTAATAAAAACAAGAAAAGGATTCCAAAAAACACCCTGCTTGTGTATTTTTTGTGTCACTTCCTCAGTGTTAAAGGCAGGACATTTAGAAGAGTTGGATTTTGCAGTTATGGATGAAAATATGTCCTTGAACTCACTGGACACTTTATTAGGGACCACCGTTTTGCCTTGCGAACAATCTAAATTCTTCATAGCATAGATTGAACAAGCTGTTTGAAATATTCCTAAGAGATTTTGGTCCTTTTTCACAAGATAGTATCGCACAGATGCCGCACATCCATGATGAGAATCTGCCAGTGCACCACATCACAAAGATGGATTGAGATGTGGTGACTGTGGTGTCTATTTGCAGTGAACTCATTGTCATGTTCTTGAAACCAGTTAGAACTTTGGATGCTGGAAGCATCAGAAGCATTCGTAGACCGTGTTCATGAAGGGATGGTCGTGGCCAGCAACAACACCCGGGTAGGTTGTAGTGTTTAAATGATGCTCCGTTGGTACTGACTGAGAGCAAAGTGCTGAAAATGCTGGGATCAGCTGACATTTCAGAAATCTTCACTGTCCAATTTTGCGGTGTAAAACTTGGTGTGGACTTCTTGCTGCCTCTAGCTTTTACATTTTTACCCAGAGAACTGCCACGCAGTGGATACTTCCTCATTTTCAGACCATTCGCTGTAAACCCTTGAGAAGGTTGTGTTAAAAAATCTCACAATATGAGCAGTTTCCAAAATACTCGGACTACACTGACTGGCACAAACAACCTTGAGGCATTCTGATACTTCAGCAGGCTGTAATGACCACGCAGAGTTTCTGCAATGTGATTGGCTGACTCAATATTTGAATTAGCAAGCAGAGTAACGTGTATACCTAATGAAGTGGCTGTGGATGTGTAATTACTGGCAATGGGGTTTTTTGTAAGCCTTTGTTTAAAAAAACAAAACAAAATAGTGGAGTTCCCCTTTTGCTGTTTTTGCCTTTAAACTGAAAACTATAACCATGTAAAAACATTTTAAAGGCCTACGTTATTTGTAGCCCATAAGACAGTCTGATGCTACGTTGAGCATTACTACAAAACTGAAAACTTGATTGTGCAACACAAAAGGTGTCCTCGATGTCTACAAGTAACTTTTTGATAGTTTGATACAACTGAGGTGTTGAGCAAGAACTTGTCTTTAGGATTTAGGAAGTCATTTTTAATTTGAACAATCTGAACCATCAACTGTTGTTAAAATTATCTCAGAAGACAAATTACACTTCTTTTTTTCTTTTTTTTTTTTACAAATACTAGCTGTGTGTATAAACAATATGCTGGTATTCAAATTGTTAAAACTGTTTATGTAGAAAAAAGATAGTAATAAACCAAGTTTTCAACGAGTAATTCCTGAATTAACTCTAACTTAGATCAGTGGGTTTGCACAGAGTTTAATTTTTCAGATGCAATGTTAACGCCGGTATTCCTGCTTCATCAGGGCGGCACTTTGCTCAATCATTTGTGAGACAGGTTAATGAGAACATTTAATCATATTCATCTGGAGTTCAGCATCAAAACACAGGAAACAGCAATCCAGAAGTCTGGTTGGTGGCACGGCTTTCTCTCACTGCAGAGAGAAGGACAACAGGACGTTTCCAGGACATTCACACACGCAACAGTGGAGCTAAGATTCGATTGCCTTGTTATCTACAGGCTGGAGGAGGCGCCGTACAATAAGTTCTCCTTTGCTGTTGATGTATGTGTCAGCCATGTCATGCTCAGCAGGGAGCCCAAAGGGAGTCTTTAGCGGCTCTATCCTGAAGGTATCAGATAGAGATGGCAAAGGAGATATGTAAGTATCTCAACCAACCTTAATTTGAAAAAGAAAAAACTAAGCATTTTATGATAGTACATTAAGAGTGGTGTGTTACTACTTTTGGTTAATTAATCCTACCTTACAAGGTGCTTGACAAACTTCAGTTGGCTGTTGACTGCGGGTGTATTTTTATGAATTACGGGAACGTGAGCCTAAAGGCGAGACAAAGAAAGAAAAAAATGATTCCAAAAGATCAAGGCTGTGAGCGTCTCTGCGTGAGGCGACACAGTTGTGGAGATCGTCCTTCTGTACAGCCCATTTATCCTGATCAGAGCTCCTTCTTCAGGCTACGAGTCACCGTTGAAAGATGCGAAGAATTAAATGGCTGGAATTTCCTGAACTAAAGCTGACAGTGATTTGATGTATGCGCAAAAAAACACTGAACATGATCCAGTTACACAAAGTTAATCCAAAAAAATAAAAGAAGAAAACAGAAACAATCTGTAGCCTTTACACAAGGGGAACCCAATTTGTTGTGGGGTCCTGAACAATGACAGAAACTTTACCTTTTGAAGCCCGAGGTGTTTTATCATCTCTTTCTCCCAGTATGGCCTTCGCAGCGCACTTTTGACCCGCGTCACTATGTGCAGCTTGTGTGGCTGGTCTGGATCACCACCATATTTCTCATGCTCTTTTGATCGCTCGGCAAAAATCTACGAAGAAAACCAACAACCTTTAAACCAGTGCTCCAAAGAAAATAAATGATTACAGATGAAGAATAAAGGATTATCATTATTCCATGGATGGATTCATCTGTAATGATAGGCCTAATGCAACACTAAATAAATGCTGAGCAGCTAATAACGCCCCTAAACCATTTTTGTCTACTGGACCTGTGGGAATTATACCCATATTACTTAATCCAAATAAATATTAATGTAAAAGAGTTATATTTGGACACATGCGTGGTTGGGGCCAAAATGTTACATACTTTAAGTGTTGCTAATTACTTTACAAATGTACAAAATTATAGATTCTGAATTTATTCTTACCTCTTGTGGGACTCTTGCTTTGGAGAATTTGCTTCGTGCTGACACGTTCCACACGCAAGGTGACAAAACTGGAGCTTCTGTCAGGGTCTGTAACATATGCAAACAGAGTAGGTAAAAAGCAAAGCCCACTACCACAGAAAATGTGTTTACTCACATATACAGGTCTGAGAGATAGATTGCTTTTACTGGTGGTAAATGTTTCTTTTCTTTAGGGAACAAAAGGTTTTGGGTGGGTTTTTATGATTTAAAAATTGAATATTCTGATATACCAGCAGATATTTTGTTTCTATCTTTCAGATCCACACGATATGAACAGATATCCCTAACGTTTGTCATGTGTAGTTATCTGTTGACTGATTTAGTCGACTGGTCGGCTGGTTGTTCTGTTTGTGGTACAACTAATGGCAACAGGGAAGTCTGAGCATGCCCTCTGGTGGAAAAACTACCAGGCTTACATTTCTCCTATATTAGCTTTTTTTTTTTTTTAAATGTCTGACTCCCTGTTAAATCCAGAATGGGATATTCAATTCTTCTTACATACAAACTTTATTTGATACACCTGTGATATGCTGAGCAGTTCCACTCGTCTCTTTTCACTCCCCTTCTGTTTACACACCACTACACTACACTGTTGCTTACATACATTTTTGCCTTCTCTCTCTCCCTTACTCTGCTTTTACTTGCCTCTCTTTGTATTCCCCCCTCTTCTCTTTCCTCTCATCCCTCTCACCATCCACAGCACATGACTGCCCCTCCCTGAGCTGGTTCTGTCAAGGTTTCTTCCTGTTAAAAGGGAGTTTTTCCTTCCCACCATCACAAAGTGCTTGTTCAAAGGGGCTGCTTGATTGTTTCTCAAATACTGTAGGGTCTTTACCTTATGCCATAAAGTACCTTGAAGCGACTTTGATGTGAACTGGTGCGATATATAAAAATAAAGCTGAATTGAACTTAATATTAGATATTGGCATTAAAGTTCTAACTTTAATACTTCACACAACAAGTTAGGAATTTCATTAATACCAAGTTAGTTACAATGGCCTCGTTTTCTCTTTTTTAAATGTAACTGAACACGTTGTATATGTATACAGAACACTGGTCATCATATTTGAATGTTTTATGTCCTAAAATTCAGTACTGCAGTCATCTAATAAAACAACATGAATAAATCCAGTAAACCTAGAAAAATCCAGTAACTATTCTGCAAGTCCGACCCCCTACTTGGGTTTGAAGTTTCATGTTTAGCTGGATTTTCCCTCAAGCTGCGTTAAATTACATGAGCCTTTTACATGAGACTTTAAGATGCACGAAACACTTGTTTCAGACAGTTCAAGTCTGAAACATTAAAAACGTGGAGTGATGTACCCACCTTGACTGATAAAAAGCTCAAACTGCGACAGACAGCTGACATGTTGTGTTCCTTCAGCTAACAGAAGCTACGAGCCAAGGTTACAGCCCTGCTAACCGCTCAATAACACCGAACTCGAGCCTAACTAACCACTATGAAAAACAGACCTATAATCATACCGTATTTTTATGAGTTACCACATTAAATATTAATTCGGCACTGAAAACAGGTTTGAAATAGGGGAGTCACGCTGGCGTTAAGACTTCTCTCCTCCGTCTCAACCGGAAGTTCGGGGAGTTACATTAAAAGAGCACCGCCTCTTCGAGAACACCGGCTCTTTAAACATTGTTCCTATCCTCAATTTCCTAGCTATTAAAGTTTGATAAATATGTTGTTTGAATTAATTTGTACTTAATAAAAACTGAAAACATTTTGCCTTTTTGTTTTTATTTTTTTTTAAAAACATATAACCACCAATCTTCTAGCCAAAGCCATTGCGTTTCTCCGGGAATTATTTTTGTGGGGCACTCTAGTTAGGTGGGTAGAGCTACTTCTCTCAGCTTCTTTCCGGTCACCAGTGAAATATGAAGTTTATTTAGTGTTTTATATGTTTTAAAAGACAGCAGCTGAAAGACAGAACAATGACACAAAACCACCTGTCGGGGATGGAGGCGTCCGCCGTGTCTGTCTTGAAGCGGGCGGTGGAGCTGGACCAGAGCGAGCGCTTCCAGGAGTCTCTCATCTGCTACCAGGAAGGCATCCAGCTGCTTATGGACGTGTTAAAAGGTCCTCATTTCTTTAAAAAAAATTACACATTTTAAACATTGCCCTGAATGTTGCCGAACATCTAATTTTAATGTTCTCTTTCTGGTGTGAGCAGCTGTAAAAGACGACTCCAAGAGAGGGCACTACAGAGAGAAGATAAAGGGCTACATGGACAGAGCAGAGCAAATCAAGGCTCATGTGAATCAGATGAAGGAAGGTAATTTGCCAGTAATGTAACAAAACAGGACAAAGTGGGCCGGACAAAGATGAAT
Source organism: Hemichromis elongatus (assembly GCA_015108515.1). Classification (NCBI taxonomy): domain Eukaryota; kingdom Metazoa; phylum Chordata; class Actinopteri; order Cichliformes; family Cichlidae; genus Hemichromis; species Hemichromis elongatus. The sequence goes on from VUQR01005386.1 coordinate 39,093, forward strand.
TACCCCGATCTACTGAGCCCCTTGTTTGAAGTGGTTTTGACTGTTAGACCTGTAACACCTGTGTGTAAATGAGAGGTAGACAGATGTAACCAACAGTCATTGGGTGTAACAGTGGAACTCCAAGGAGCACAGGTAGATGTAGCGACCCCTAAGGGAGCGGGAAGAAAAAATTTTGTGGTCATTTTGACACAAGCTCTACAAGCATGAAGTCAAATCAGGTGAACAAGGTGCTTCAGTGTTGCATATGACTCAAATTAATAATCTGCATAATTTGACTGACCCTGTGGATTTAGGTTGCTGAAGCCCACTTTGCCCTGTAATCCAGCTCTAGCTGAATATTGACTGCGCGATCTTCTCAACAGCCAAAATCTAGTTTTAGTTGTTTTGTTATAACCTCTACATGTATGTATAAATCTAATCATATCTAGTATCTCTTATAGACAGGATGGCATTCCAGTGTAAGACTGTGTTGGTTAAGTTTTTGGATTTTGGGGGAAAATGTATGGCAACCAAGAGCCACAGCTAAAGAAGAGGGATTTCTTTACATTAGACATTCCACAATTTGTGTTTCTCTTCTCTTCCCTGACAGATGGGAAGTACCACGAGCAGATAAGAATATCAGAGGATGCTACTGGTTACAGCTATGAAGTTCTGTTTAAGCCATACATCAGCAGCGCTCTCACTGAAGTCTGGGTGGAGGACCCATACATACGGCACACCCACCAAGTAAGAGTTTTGTCTTCAATCATTTATTAGGCTTTGTTCAAAGGTTGGAGCTTATCTTTAATGAGTTTATCCATTAATTTAATACTGATAAAATGATACTAGAGGACAAAGTCTGTAATACATGTATACATTTTCCGCCTTGGGTAGCAGGAGCAGCCGACAGAAGGGACATGCACCAGGGTCTCTCTGTAGAAAGCATTCTACATTTAAATGGCTAAAAGAGTCACTGATTAATAGAATTATCACAGATTAGTGGAAGTGTGTGTTAAATAATACATGCTTCTTTTTCTGCAAGCAAGCAGTTTGCTCCTTTTTAGTTTGACTGGCACTTTTAAATAAATAATCATAATTTTATGTTTATGATACAAACATCAACCCTAAACTTTACCAGTCTTATATAATATGCCAAACCAACCCCTTGCCTTTCCTATTACGCACAGTTGTATAACTTCCTTCGGTTCTGTGAGACGCTGCTAAAAGCTCCCTGCAAGGTTACTAAGATCCACCTCCTCACGTCGCAGGATGAAGTGAGTTACTCATATAATAGAGCTGCATTTTATAGTCGAAGCTGAGCAGCCACTGCTGTCTCCTCATTTTTGTTTGTACTGTAATTTCACCGCCTTTTATCCCGTCCCACAGGCTGAAAGTGGCCAGCAGAGCGGCGCTCTGGCCGAGCTGAAAGAGAGTCTCAGCGCTCACGGAGTGACTCTAGACCTGCAGTACTCCTCCACCATCCACGACAGGGAGATCAGGTACGCCTGCAGATTTTCCTCATTTACTGCAGCCACGTACGCGCAGTGTGAGGATTTTTGTTCTCAAATGTAAAGAAGTTCATCTTTGTGACATCTGATGTTCACTTCCACATTAACACTCCATTGCTCAAGATGCCGTGTCTCTTTTATCCCAGTAAGTTAGACCTGATTTTATTTTTAGGTTCGATAATGGTTGGATCATAAAAATTGGAAGAGGGTTGGATTACTTCAAGAGACCAAAGGTGAGAATACACATTATATACTTATTAGTATTCAGCTGTTTTTACAGAGTGGCTAAAGTGAATGAGATCTTTCTGTCATTTGTCTCGCAGGGCCGATTCTCTGTTGGATACTGTGACTATGACCTCAGGCAGTGCCAGGAGACCACCGTAGACATTTTCCACACCAAACACACAAAAACTCTATGAGACTCACAAAGCTAAAATTATTATTTTTTGCCAAGCCGTTTAATTTACTTACCTGCCTTCGAAACACAAACAGATCTACAGTATTGTTGGATTTGCATTTGCTTGCGGGTGTCTGGGGACTGACTTTTATAACAAGATGGGTTACTGTTTGATTTCTGCAGCACTGGAACATCTTTCATTTCTACTAACTGCACTGCAGCTGTTATTGGTGGATTAAAGACAGTTCTTCAGTTTTCTTTGATTTATTTTTTATTTTTCTATAATATTTATGCAAAATATTGATCATGTTCATGCCTCCTAATATTTTTTTTATACTTCTACAGATTGTAATTCCACAGAGACACCCTTTTTTGGGGGGGGAGGGGTATTTTTTAATTATTTTTGAACATTTTTTAAATGTTGCCTTACACAATTATAAATGTATTTTTGTTTAAAACAGATTTAAAGTTTAAAATTAAAAACCAAAACATCTTTAAAAGGCATTAATAGTAAAATGTGTTACATGATTGCTATACTGCTTTAAAAAAAAATCCTGGCAGCAGTTATTTAACATGTGACTGATCCCTTATGATGGGTAATTGGACCTCAAGGTAATGAAACATTAGGCTCTTCTCAGTTGACTGGAAATGTACGGTCCTGATTCTTTTGGCAGATTAAAGAAACCAAACGTGGACCTAAATATGTTTTGTATTGAAAAATGAATAAAATGTAACAGTTTTTAAGATATTTATAATATATAACTGCAAAATAAATATTAAAACTGACCAAAGTGTGCTGAAAGGTTGTGAAATGCTTTCTTGTTTTTTACAGAATAGAAAAAGTCCAACGCACAGATACATGAAAACAGTGACCAAGGTGTTCTTACAGAAAGCTCTTATGGTAATCAGCTGGTTGTTTTCCAGGTTATTATAGAGTTAAACGGGATGACTGCACTAAAACCTACAAGTAAAACATCAAATAATTTTAGTGAACTAAAAAACAAAAACTAGACTTGGGGAAAAAAAATTAAACTAAGTAAAAGGATTTAGTGAACTTGGAAAACCGACTAAAATCAAATAAAAATATAGAGGAAGTTTTAATATTTGTTAGATTGGTCAAATTTTATCACAGCTTGTGTGATGAAGTGTTGATAGACAAGTTAATGTCTGAGTGTCTACAAGACTGAGCCATCTGATCCAACAATAAAAATCTGATTTAAAAAAAAAAGAGCAGAAGCCAGTCATTGCAGATCAGACCTTGTCATAGTGTCCCTACAGTTGGATTATATCCATCACAAGCCACTCGTTCACTCATACACACTGTGTTTGATTCGCACATAGGCCTTTACATCTGTAGCAAGCTCACAAGTACTGCAAATCCCATTTTGACTCTTATTACAACAAAGTCTAAGCTTAAGGCACCTCACCACCTGCTTCATAGCTTTCATACACATTACATCAGAATCAGAATACTTTATTGATCCCCAGGTGAAATTATTTAAGTTACAGTGTTCCAGACATTAACAAGACAGACAATACACTAAAGAAATACCACTATATATACAGGTCCTTCTCAAAAAATTAGCATATTGTGATAAAGTTCATTATTTTCTGCAATGTACTGATAAACATTAGAGTTTCTATATATTTTAGATTCATTACACACAACTTAAGTAGTTCAAGCCTTAAATTGTTTTAATATTGATGATTTTGGCATACAGCTCATGAAAACCCAAAATTCCTGTCTCAAAAAATTAGCAT
>VUQR01005387.1:2976-23799 GCA_015108515.1 Hemichromis elongatus
TTTCTAATAGAGTTGATTAAAATTATACAATTTAAATTAAAAAAAAAGACATAACATTTCCAAAGGTTTACTATAAAGAAAAATTATACTAGAATCATATATTTGGGAAAAATACATCACATCAAAAATTTATACAGTGTTTAAGTGTTTAATTACACATGTTGGGATTTGTAATTTAAATTTCATATATATATTTTTTTTTACTAAAAAGATAACTAAGCTGTGTGCATGTATTAAATGCAACTCATAAAATAACAGTGAAAAAGCTTCTAAATGAGCAAGATAACGGGTCAAGTTCAGGCCATGAGGTGATCAGAGCCTAAATATCCCCCATCATAGGCCAGGCTGTACAGGGAAAGTAGCTACTCAACGCTGCCATCTACTGAAACTAAAGGAAGAAATGAAATGAAAGGAATACACTTGCCCACCACTTTAATAGGCACACCTATATAATGCACCAGGTAACAAAGCATAAATTATCTCAAACGACAATGAGTTCTCTGTACTCAGATCGCATCCCCAGTCACCAGATCTCAATCTGATAAAGTAACTTTGGGATGTGGTGGAACCAAAGATGTGCAGCAACTTATCAATATGGACCAAAATCTGTGAGGACTGTTTCTAGTGCCTTTTGAACCTGCACCATGAATAATTAAAGCAGTTCTGAAGGCAAAGAGAGTCCAGTAAGGTGTACCTGAAATGTCCAATAACTGTTTTTAAGTCCAATTAAACTTTGACAAGTGAAACAATAGACCGGTCTTTGAGAAACAAAACACTTAATGTCAATCAAAAAGCATTTTATTGGTAGTACAAACCATTAGTGAAGACTTTTCTTCAGCCATGTAAAATTGATTGAAGCTCAGTGATTTAAATCTACTCTGGAACGCTGATGACAGCACCATTAGCTTTGCTTGTTACATGGCCCCCTCAAGTGGACAAAAAGACTCATTGCTTAGTGGTGTGGGTGGACCATTTTATGGTAAGACAATCAAAAACAACTAAATTTACATGACTGGATATGATCCATCTTTGAAATATACATTTTCTGTTTTATTTATTTTTATTTTCCAAAAAAAAAAAAAAAGAAAGAAAGAAAAAGAAGACCAAGTTAAGTGTGTTATTTAGATTTGGAGTAAACAATGCTTTACAAGCAAGTACAAGCAATGTGAGAACAGTAAAAGTAAAAAAAAAATGTCAAGAACATGCAAATAACCCAAAATCTGTCTTTTGTTTAGGTTTAAGGTTTGATTAACGTCCACTTGTTAGACATAAGTACTATAAATTCACTGCACCTCAGTGCTGCATGGAAAGTGAAACTGCGCAGTCCTGCTGACATGATCACCCTTATTCACTCCATCATCCACACTGGCACAGTTACACAATTTCATAAGTAAGTCAAAGAACACTGTGTAGTCACCCTTTCATTACAAATAATACCTTACCCAATCAGGCTTTTCAATATTAACAAAATGAAAGCGCTCAATTAAAATAAAAATATGTCTCCTAATTTAAAGGTTTCAAACTCATCGAGTTCTCTGTATTGATAATGGGTCAAACTGAAAGAACATTGCATGTTTAATAAAGTGCAAATATTTTCTCCATACTGATGCATTCAAAAACACACCTGGCTGTTCACTGCTTTAACCGTCATGATGGTATAAAGACTTCACAACAAAGCTAAGATTGTGTGAACAATTTCAAAGCACTTTTTTGTCTCTTTACTTTCTTTGAAAGTGAATATTTTCTGTGCATTTTTCAAAGTCTGAGAAAAAGCCTATCTGTGTGAACAGCAGATCTCCTGTCCACTCTTCTGACATCCCACCTTAAGGGAACAGGAATGTGCAACACAATAGTCCTGCAGAGGCCAGAGACATATTATTGCCATCCCACAGACCTGACAACTTCTCTTATGTCAGTCTCATCTGTGCTATATGTTACGCCTGTTGTTCCCACATGATTCAGTGGATAAAGTTGCCCATCTGGTGCAATTTGAGCAGAAGATTGTGTGCGATGTCAAATGTGGTGAAACTTATTCCCACTGCAACGGGCCCTTTCACCCAGTTCATGCTCAGGCCTTTGTACAGTCCGCGTATAACGCCCTCGTGTGTCACAATCTCACGCATGGTTCCCAGAATCGTGCTGTAGGATGAACCGGTAACTCCGGCTGTCTGCATGCGCCGACGTACCACATCCAGGGGGTACGAAGCCGACTGTCCGATCAGGCCTGCGCAGGCACCGAAGGCCAAACGCTCGTAAGGGTAAGGCTGGGATCGCTTTGTCTTCTCTGATTTGAGAAAAACAACAACAGAAAAATGCATGAAAGAATGAATACGTGAAAAACCGACACATGTATGTTTTCCACTTTACTGATTTAAAAAGAAAAAGCATCAACGGTCAATACCTGCATGTAATTTTTTGAGGGTCTCATAGGTAAAGAAAGTAATTCCTGCATATGGGATGACACCTAAAATAGTGGGGGTGAAGCCTCTGTAAAGTGTCCTAACACCCTCCTCCTGGGAGATCCGCACAAAGACGTGCATGATGTTACTGTACCTGTTGAGGGAACACATGGTAGGCAAGACATAATTTACCAAACTGACACAAACCTTTTTGTATCGTGTGATACTGTAACACTCAGCAAAAAATTTGAAGTGTGCTTCATCCATTCCACTGGCAAAGACACAGAGAGGTGCACTTTTGCACGTTATCACAGTTTTTAGGTACTTACATTTCTCTGGCAGTGACTGCCATCCTGGCTCGTACCATGTCAAGTGGATAGGTAAGCATAGCAGCAGTTGTACCAGCCAGAGACCCAGCCAGGAAACGTGGAAAAGGAGGCAGAGCTCTGAAACAACCAGGATAATAGTATATAGAAAGAATGAGCAAAGTAAAATAAAAGAAACACACTAGTAATGCTAGAGGCTCTCTGATGCTTTATTTCAGCACTGAAATTTTGACCTAACGATTGGTCGGACTTGACAGCACTCCATTAAGAGTTTCGAGATAGATTGCCATTAATAAACAACCCAATAACAAACAAAGAGTGATTTATACTGACATCTCAAGAATCCTCCTGCTAGCACAGAAAAACTAGATGGGCTTATAAACTGTAATATAGCGTATGGATATAAATTGCTTACTCACTTGCCCTGGAAGCCGTAGCAGCTCCCCAGCAGTCTTTTGTACTGTTCATGTGAGCAGAACTGGATGGCAGCATAGGGCATGACTCGCACCATGGTCGCAGAGTTTCCCCTCCACAGACTGAACAGCCCGCCCTCCATGTATGTAGAGTAAATGACCCTGAAAGCCTCCTAGGTTAGGAACAAGGGTACAAACCGGTCATGTTTTTCACAGCTAATCATCTTAACACGATCAAGATAATGGCATTACATAGTCAAGTTAACCAAGCTTACAAAAATGTGCACAAACTTGTGAATAAGAACATATAAAATAATAGGTATATGTAACATTTTGTGCCTGAATGTAGCAGAAACTAAGGCGATGTTTTAACATTATTTACTTTCCGTGTTTTGTGCTACCTAAATCAAAAATACTCAGCTGCTAATTTTTTAAAATGAAGAAAAGCAACCAACTACACAAATCCACAACACTCCTTTGTTTGTTATTTGTATTATAAATTGCTTTTCTTATCACTGCACTCATGAATTAACCTGCGTAAATCTACAACTTATTAGTTCCTGACTCACTGATAGGACAGACGCCTGAACTCACCTTAGCTGAGAATCTCTTTGAGGACACTGTGAATAAACATAGACACGGTGAACCTCAGGGTTGTTAAAAAAAAACAACAAAAAAACACACACACACACACACCCTCCCACATAAGCTAAACATCTACTAAGAGGATTGGTAATTAGCTAAGAACACTTAGCAAGAAAACTCTGGTCCAAACACAAAAACAGTGGCTGCATTTATATATGCATTTATACACAAAACAGAGGTTAAATTGCTAACATGCCAGCTTATATTCTTTCCATATTTGCAAGTAAAGTATATCTTGGAGTGTCACACGTACCTTGGAAAATTATTTTGGTGCGATCCAGAGGTGCAATAACTGTTTTGGCGACAGCTCCGGCAAACGCACCGCATAACAGGGATTCCAGAGCAGACCAGCTAGGCCTCATATCCTGTTTGGAAACATTTTGTTATTTGGTGTTGACGTTACCATAACTTATCATATCTTGAAAATCTTACGCTGGCTATTAATTGAAGACCAAAAAAGGCAAGTTTAATCATTTATCTCTGTTTATTTAGCTTTCACATCCTCATGAACTGCGTCAGAAACGTCACATGTTTATATGCACGCAGGCTTAGACATTTATGCGACAGCAGAAATCCGCATTTTGATTAGAGACACAAAAATGTCACCATTATGAAAAAGGTAACAATTCACAAGAGCAGAAGGTGTTTGTGCGTGCAAGACCCTGAAGTGAATGGGACAGTTGAACCCAATAAACACCACCAACTGATAAGAAGAGCATTTGACATTAAGAGCAAAGATACTGCATTATTATTATGATGATTGCAGATTTGCTGCTGTCATTTAACTTTAGAAAGTAAAATAAAAGTCTGTTTTTCAGGTTCAGTATTTTAAAACTGAATTTGTACTGGTGTTTAATGAGGAAACAAAAAATTAAGGCCATTAAAACTGCATTATTACAGCAACCCTCACCACGTGAAACTAATGGAAATATTTATAATTATTCTGGTTACTCAATATTATCCACTGCATTGCTTTGTAAACAAAGGCCAGCTTTGGATTAGGTGGCACCTCTCTGCTATTTAAAGCACGTAGCAGCTGACACTTGTCCTTCAGATGGAATAATAAGGAAGACGGTACTAGATTTCACAATAACAACACCACTTCCTTATAACTGAGCTGGATTTGAGACATTTGCAAAGCATGTTTTGTTTCAGGTTTTATCATAATCATACATGAATCTTTTAGTTATTTATTTTCACAGCTGGTGCCTTTTAAAAACATGCTGCTGTAATTCTCATCACCTAACATGAATAACAAATACATTACAGGCAGGATGTGAAGATCACAGACAGTAAAAATATTAGTTTTTATGCAGTTTTAAACGTGTTTATATACAGTCATTAAGACTTGATTTTCACTCATATTTTACTTCTTTTTCTGTAAACAAGATGACTCAAACTTTAAATGCCAACCACACCCTGGCATGCTCAAACATGCCTGTATCATCAATCACCTGTGTTCAAGTTTAAGGTAAAAAGAGAAACAAATCCTCACCTTTGCTTGGCTGGCTGGTGGCAAAGTCAACACAGTGGCCTGAGCCACTGGAAGCCTGTGCTGACGGTCCTGCAAACGATGAGCCATGTCTCCCCTTCAAGGGTTACCAAAGCTGCCAGACACCCGATTTCTCATTCAATAAAGAAAACAAAACACTGCAGACAAAGAGAAATATAGAAGAATATGTCAAGGATATTACAGCTGAGTTCAACACTCCACAGCCCCTTGTGTCGCAGTCCCTCTCTATATGTACTTGACGCGAGTACGTGCTTGCACGCACGCCCATGTTCTGCACAAACAGTCTGGCTTGTAAACAGAGTATTGCATTGCCGAAGATCGATCCATCGCTATGCTCCATCACTGATCCAAATAATACTAATCATCACACTTCCTGATTATTCTCTAAAACTGACCCAACAACTTAGTGACCGCACCTCGAATCAAATACATAAACTGCGTCTTATCCATTCAAACAGTGCATAAACAAGCTTGTGTAACCTCTGTGCAGTTAAATCTATTTTCATGAAGACTGATTATCTCGTTTGTTACCTTCGTCTGTGTTCAAAAGGACTCCGTCTTAGGAAATCTTCGACGTGATAAATTAGTCTGACCTGGTCTCTGCTTGCACACATGTGTTGTGTGCTCGCACAAACTTGAACCTGGAACACGCTTCGAGGTCTTTCTGCACGTCTTCTCACGATGTTGACGTTTCTGGAGATGGCTATTTAAAAAAATACAGTGTCAAGCAGTGCAAAGGGTGTAAATCCTTTACAAACGACGCCTGGGTGAAAACTGCACTCGGAGCTGCACCCAGCTTCTACCTACGCAGAAGATTATTTGGGCTTTTCAGCGTCTTAAAGGAAAATTGGGACGGCTTATAACATTATTTTGACTACAACACCCATGAGCTAATATCGCTGTTGTAGTAAATTCTCGCGAGATTGGACACGATATTGGGTTGCCAGGTTTCCCAACATTTTTAATATTCACTACATTTTGGTACATTGTGTACATTTTCTTTTCTTTTAACGTTTAAATTCTGTTACAATCATTTTCTTCGCCGCCTCAGTGTCCCGGTTAATGCAGATTATAGGAAAAAAATGTTTACCTTCTTCAAGGATATTTGTTTACACCGCTCGGTTTGCCTGGCTCAAACAGAAAAAAAAACAAACAAACACAAAAGGCAGGAAATAATCACATGTACTTGAAAATGGGCTCAAATACTTTCAACAACTTCAAATTGATTGATTAATTAAATATTTTTTTCTACTGATCAGTCGATTCCCTCAGAGAACAACTTACTCCCAAATAACTTACTGCGTGTCAACCTATAATTTATTTATTTTTTTATGTTCTGTGTGTTATGAGTTCACATGGAAGCTTGGACTAGCTGTGTTTGATGTTTAAAACCATAATTTGTCCGGCACAGAGAAAGAAAACGTAATCTACTGTAGAAGAGAAATATATCATGAGTTATAGCCTGACGTTAACATTTAAGCTACGGTTTCTTAAGCAAAATGCATTTAGATAAAGCATTTAACATCCAATAAACTCATCGTGATTTTAGTTAGTGGTCAAACATAATTAAAGGTTTACTAAACAGAGTAAAACGCCAACAGGAGTAGTAACCGCTCTTTCTACATGGCCTAACCTGGCAACCCGCCAGTCTGGCCGTAGCGCTGAAAAACTTGTTGTTGTCTGGGAAAATGGCGTCAAACGTAGAGGCCCCGGAGCGCTGGTACCTCGCCCTTTTAGGCTTTGCGGAGCATTTCCGAACCTCCAGTCCGCCCAAAATACGACTCTGTGTGCACTGTCTACAGGCCGTGTTTCAGTTTAAGCCCCCGCAGAGGATTGAGGCTAGAACACATCTTCAGCTGGGCTCGGTTCTCTACCACCACACCAAGAACAGCGAGCTGGCCCGCAACCACTTGGAGAAAGCGGTGAGGGACGTTTGATCTGGGAAAGAGCGGGGATGCTGCGGAGAAGGGGACGGGTGTAGGCCGCAGGGAGCGAAAACGGTGAACGGCGGAAGTCTTTAAATCGCTGTTTATTCAGAAAGGTTTAATTCGTAAAGGGATGAAGAAATAACAACAGTTCGCGTCTGATTTGATCAGCTGTTTGTTCGATAGCCGTCCTGAGTCTTAGACTTTCGCTCTTTCTTTGCTGTTAGCTTAAAAAGCTACTATCAGCGTTTAATGTTGTCAGAAACGACAGCAAATGCGACGCCACCAACATTTTGTGTCTTTTGCTTTACAGTGGTATATATCTCAGCAAGTTCCTCAGTTTGAAGATGTCAAGTTTGAAGCTGCCAGCATTTTGTCAGAACTCTTTTGCCAACAGGTAAGCCATTCTAATTCAAGGTAACGTCATTATGTTTGTTTTTTTATTGCTTACCTTAGGGCATTTGAATTTCTGGATTTTAAAAAACAGATATGCCTTGTGATCTTTGTTATTGACTTTTAACTACTGATCCTGCAAATTGATTTTCAGAATTTGGTGGACTCTGCAAAACCCCTGCTGCGCAAAGCTATCCAGATTTCACAACAAACACCATACTGGCACTGCAGATTGTTGTTCCAGCTGGCGGTATGTATTGAGTACAATGAGTATGAATGTTTCCCTCTAGGGTATTGCTTCAATCATGCAAGATATTTTCATAAGCAGGTCTAATGCTTTTCTCTTAATATTATTAAACTTAAATCCAGTATGAGAGCTGTTTGAACTATACTAGTTGGATTTTATTGGTCTAGAGTTTGTGTTTATAATGGGAGGGAAAAACATCCCAGTAGATAACTGTGTTCATTTATTATTTTGATTTATTCATAGTTTTTTTTAAAATTGTGTCTCTTAGCAACTTCATACACTGGAGAAAGACTTGGTGTCAGCATGTGACCTTTTGGGAGTTGGGGCCGAGTACGCCCGAGTGGTGGGCTCCGAATATACCAGGTAAATTGATGGTGCTGTCTTTTGTTAATTGCATTTAAGGCTTTGAGCGGGTAGCTGGAGGTTTCTTAGGCCTCTTAAAAAGTTTAGTCATGAGGAAGTGGACTGTGAAACTCTTGACAACACAACTGACACGGTCCTACTTTGCCACAGACGCTGGTGTGAAATAGAGGATATTTCATACATGCTTGACAAATTTTTTTATTTAAACTGTATGTTTGTGTTTGTTTGTGTTAAATTTATTTTCGTGTAAGCAATATACAGGAGTTCATTTATCAAAGAAAACGGAAAAAGGCCATACGAAAATAATGCAAAATAGATTTCATAATGCCTTAACCTGTTCTGACTTATTTACACACTTTCTCAGACGTAGAAACAGATATTGTGCAAAGAGAAATAAAGTATTAGTGAAGTAAGGGAACGAAAATCCGATTGTCTGTCTTTTTAAAACTCACCTGACTTGTTCTTGCTTTTTAGGGCATTGTTTCTCCTTAGTAAAGGAATGGTGAGTCTTTTGTCATACTTCACTTCGTACGGCTATACACTTGTAATATACACTATAATAAATAGTGCATACGATACAGTTTTTTCTGTCCTTGTTGTTTTGTTTCTGTTTGTTTGTTTGTTTGTCTTTTAACACAGTACTAAGGACATTACAGTGCAAGTTTTGATTGTGTTTATTCTCCAATGTTGTAGTTGCTGCTAATGGAGAGGAAGCTTGGGGAGGTGCATCCTCTTCTCACACTATGTGGAACTATAGTGGAAAACTGGCAGGGAAACCCAATCCAGAAGGAGTCGCTGAGGGTCTTCTTCCTTGTGCTACAGGTCACACACTATCTTGATGCTGGACAGGTAAGAGGAACCTGTGTTGAGCAAAAGACTTGCCACTCTGCAATTATTTTGTTATCTGAATAAATGTGGAAGAAGCCATAACTTCAACTTCAGTGGTTATTAGGACATAAAAACTGTGTGTATCGAGTCATCTGTTACATTTAATTAAAAACTAGTTGATATGGTTGTTAAAGTCGAAACGCTCAGTCCTGAATGCTAACATGATGAGTGTTTCTGGCTTATCCCACAAGAGCACTGGGATAAGTGTAATGCATATTCATTTAATGGTTAGGGTAACAAAACTCAACAAATAGCCTGCCCATTGCACAGATGCAAGCATGGGTCAGTGCAATTGACATTTACCGTTTCAGAGTCCTGGAAGAGTTTCTGTTGAGGATTATTTGTAAGCTGTGGCTTTCTCCTGTAACTTGGGTATGATTAGGAAAGTTTATTGGTCATGCATTCAAATATTAAGTGGCATAGGTGGCGGTATGTCTGTGTGCTAAACGCTGCAAAGAGGTTCGTCAATATCGGTCATACATTCCCAGGTGAAGAGCGTGAAGCCGTGTTTGAAGCAGCTGCAGCAGTGTATCCAAACCATCTCCACACTCCACGATGATGAGATTCTGCCGAGCAACCCAGCTGACTTGTTCCACTGGCTGCCCAAGGAGCACATGTGTGTCCTCGTATATCTGGTAATGGCGCGTTTCTTTCCATAACTTGAAATTCGTTTAAAGCTGTAACCTCAGCATGAGTTTTAGAGCTTGATTTCTTACTTTAAAAGTTTGGAATCAGCTTTTAATGTATGTAGTCCGTTTTGGTCGCCCTGCAGTTTATGACCCTGTTTACACTTGGCTTTAAGTGCAAACAGGGTCATTCTCATGTGATTGCATCTTGGGGAGTCGCATCACAAATGGCTTTTATAAAAGTGTAAATTACCACAAACATGCATATTTTATATTCGCTTCATTTATTTAAACCATTTGCCAGAGTGGACTGGGACACGTGTAACCATATATATTTTGCAGTGTAAACACTATTAAGTCTCCAAAAAGGACATAAGAGGAAAATCTGTGATAAATGTGGGATCTAATGATCCTTTTATTGTCTTGTGCTGCACTCCTTTTAAATTTGCAAATATCTTTATTTTACAGATTTGATTAACAATAAATCTAGTCTTTGCCCAGTGACAGCCAGATGTTAAGACTCTACAGGAAAACACATGAGAACGAGAGGTTTAAATGTTCTGTCTACTCGTGGTCAGATGGTGTGAGATGTAACTGTCAACTGTAGTGGGAGCCCTATGCAACACTATGCTTCTCACTGGGAGATGCATAGCTGTGTACTAACCTTTTGGGAGTTTTTTCCCCCCATATTAACACTTTACAAGGGATTTCACTATAGAGTTTAACTTTTTTTTCATTTTACAGGTGACAGTCATGCACTCCATGCAGGCAGGCTATCTGGAGAAAGCCCAGAAGTACACAGACAAAGCTCTTATGCAACTCGAGAAGCTAAAAAGTGAGTTAAAATATTCCCACTGTTCATAGAACAAACAAACAAAAAACACACCTGTACACTGCACTACGTAACACACTTTTGTCAATTATGTCCATTGTGTCTTTTGTGCTCCAGTGTTGGACTGCAGCCCAATCTTATCTACCTTTCAAGTCATTCTACTGGAACACATTATCATGTGCCGACTCGTCACAGGCCACAAGGCCACTGCATTACAAGAGGTATATTGTTTGTTTCCATGGCCGATTCTTGAGTTCTGCTATGTATTTAAAGCTTGATATTATCCTTCCTTCTGCCTTTTATCCTTGAGCTCTTCTAGTGTATCTTTACGGAATTCACTGTTCAAAAGAATGCTTTTATTTTTTATCTTTTATTGGACTTTATTGGCCTCTCTGTGCATCCTCTATATGAAGCCATTTGAAAACCATCCTCACTTAGGGCTGCTTTCCTTCTGATTAACTTCCCTGGAAACTGAGCGTGTAGAGCAGCTTGACGACTGACCTTTTGTATAAACACTGACATCATTATTTCAAATTTTGGCCGTTCTTTACATGTGCATACATCATTTTGCCTGTGTGTGTGTGCGCGTGTATATATAGATATAGATAGATAGATAGATAGATAGATAGATAGATAGATAGATAGATAGATAGATAGAGATTATATAAATAAAAATATGTGCTCCATTTAAAAAGGATATAGTCATGTCCAGTGCCTTTGGAAGCTTATTTTTGATGCAGATTATATTTATATTAAAAAGAAAAACCCTATTTGCATATCGAAATGATCCTGTGAAAATGAAGTCTCTGTTCTGTCCCTCTAGATTTCACAGGTGTGTCAGCTGTGCCAACAGTCCCCCAGGTTATTCACCAACCATGCTGCTCAGCTTCACACACTATTGGTGAGGATTTTCAGCCAAAGCCCTTTCTAAGTTGTCTAAACTCTGTGCTTCATGAACATAATCGGTGTTACCAATATCATATAAGACAAAAGCCACAGTTACAGAACACAGCTTCATATTTAAGGAATTGTAAAAAAATAACTTTCAGGAAAAAATTCTTTAGTCTTATTGCTGTTTTGTTTTCAATAATTAGTCTTGAAGACCTCTTCTCATCTTCTGTCATTCCCATATCACAGGGTCTGTACTGTATCTCAGTAAACTGTATGGATAATGCAGAAGCACAGTTTACTACAGCCTTGCGGGTGAGTGACAATTTGTTTGTTTTCTCTGGGGAGGGGGTTTGCACTCTTTCGTCAGTTACTGTAACAGTTCTCTCATCTCCTCTTCTTATAAAAAGCATTTAGACTGAACATTTCTAGGGACTCCCTATGGGTAACTAGCCACAGGGCAGCTCCCATGTGAACTACATAGCTTACAGGTCTCTTGTTATTTGTTCTATTTTTTCCCCCTTATTGCATGTCTGCCACCGATAGGAATGCTAATGTGACTTATTATCCAGTGGGTAGTTGACATAGCAACAGCTACAATAACAGCAACAAGATGGAGGCCCAGAGCGGAGCTGTGTGCTTGTTGTTTGTCATGAGTTTGGTTATAATTACAGAGTCGGAAAGCAGATGTGAGGTTGAAAGCTCCCACTTTTTGTTCTTTTAAGCTCTCCCTTAACATTAATGTTGAAGAAGTTAAAGTACCTGTTCCTTTTAAAGGTTTTTAGAATTCTGAAAAAGTTCCTCCTTTTCAAACCCTTTGATACGGTCTTGCAGCAGTTTTCTTTTCTCATCTCAAAATGTCCACATGTCTTCTTGTGTTTCAGCTAACCACACACCAGGAACTGTGGACATACATTGTAACCAACTTGGCCAGCGTCTACATAAGAGAAGGCAACCGACACCAGGAGGTCTGTTAGTAATAAAGAGTAACCTCTTTTAATAACATTAGTGAAACGTAGTGGGTTGTGGGTCAATTCAATGCCTGGCTGAATAAATACTTTTGTTCTGTCCTCGTAAACACGGTGCTGCCATTACAGTCTTCGTCCACCAGGGAGCACCGATGACTTAAATTTTCAAAGGAAAAATGTTCATTCAGCACCGTTAGAACTACATTTTATTCTAGGTCTAACACATCTAGAGATTAAAGTCATCTTAAAAAAAAAAACATCGAGGCTTTCAGACAAAGGGGCAAAAAAACGATTCGTTATTCAATTTTTAATGCTTAATATCACTTTTTTTTTTCTTTTTTAAACTTCAGCTATACAGCCTTCTTGAGAGAATAAACCCAGACCATAACTTTCCCGTAAGGTAAGAGACATGTTTTATGTTTAACACAAGAAACCACATGAAATAACAATATTAATTCAGACTCTGAAATATACACCCTTTGACTTTTCTCTTTTCGTTCAGCTCCCACTGCCTTCGCGCTGCTGCCTTCTACATCAGGGGACTCCTGTCTTTCTTTCAGGGACGGTACAACGAGGCAAAGTATGGCACTTTTTTTTTTATTGTTTCAAACATACACACCAAAAACACACCCTGTGCTGTTGCATAATTATATTTCTTTGTATTGAAGACGATTCCTAAGAGAAACCTTGAAGATGTCTAATGCTGAGGATCTGAACAGACTGACAGCATGCTCCCTTGTTCTGCTGGGCCACATCTTCTACGTATTGGGCAACCACAGAGTAAGAATAAATACTTGGCAAATGGGGCTAAGCCTCACACTAATGGTAGCCCGATAGATCTGAGGAACATGGTCACTAAAATAGAACTTTTTATCTCATATTTTTAAATCAGAACAAAGTAAGAAAAACCGGCTTAGCTATCTAATCTCACTCCCCTTTTTGCTGTTAAATGTTGCAATTGGAGCCTTATTCGCTGAACTGTTTATACATTTTGCCCATAAAAGGAACAGAATGCACAGTGATAAACTGTCCTGGTTTATGAAATTACTCTCATAATCTTTGTACTTAACCAAATTTGCATGGACCCGTGACAGTCCATAACATTAGTTTGTGGCTACTGAGGCATTTGCTGGTCGATACAGAAAAGCATAGTTCTCCTTGTTAGTTGTGTCTCAGGCAAAGAAAAACAAGTAACGGAGAAAGACTGCAATATGCACATGAATATTTTAAAATGTGAAATAAATGATTCAGTAATTTCTGGCCATCTCTGCTAAACATGGTTAAAAGCTGGCTCTTCCTCTGCTGATGGCTGTAGCTGCAACCGTTTTAACATTTGGTTTCTTTGTAATTTGTGAGCAAAAATGAAGTAATTGTGTTGATTGGAGGGTCCTTGTTAATCTTGTACAAATAAATAAACATTGTATTTTTAAATCTACCGTTTTTTGTGTGTATGTCTTTAAATGAGGACTGCCTTTGCAGAAAATTTGCAAACGTTTTCTAAATTTCTGTCTACTCTGTAGGAAAGTAACAACATGGTTGTACCTGCAATGCAGCTGGCCAGCAAGATCCCAGACATGTCAGTTCAGCTCTGGTCTTCAGCACTGTTGAAAGGTAGAGAATGACCTTCTTATATTTCTCAGCAAAACATAATTTGTTATTTTAGAGCTGCACAGACTGTCTAATCTGTGTAGATAGACTACGTGGCAAAACATTTGAGTTTATCACAGTTGCTTACAATACAAGCTGTGTTTAAAGGCTTTGACCATGTGCTGTGCTTGCAGATTTAAACAAGGCTCTTGGAAACACCATGGATGCCCATGAAGCCGCCCAGATGCACCAGAACTTTTCCCAGCAGCTGCTACAGGACCACATCGCTGCCTGCAGCCTTCCTGAGCATAACCTCATCAGTGTACGTGAAAGCGACTTGCGATAAGTTTATTGTTATCACACTGTTTCAATTTGTTTTTGCCCCCCTTTCACTTTCGTGTGTGGTACTGAATCCGATACATATCCGATGTTTTAGAAAGCGACTGCTGTTTGAACGGTCGCGTCGCATTAAATCCGTCTTTTACGTCACTGACACAAGACAGACGCCAATTATCAGCGCCGGAGAAGACAAATGAGAAAGCATGGTGGTGAAACTGGAGACGGAGCGAGTCAATAGACAGAAACTGAACTTTTGGACTTAATTAGCATATGGGGAGACAATTCTATTAAAGCTAAATTTAAAGGGTCGTATTGTAACCGGGCTGTGTTCGTCACTTTTACTTCCGTAAACAGAGCGCGTTGTGTGTGACGTCTTCTTTTGCACATGCGGCCCGCTTTGAGGGCCGTGATCCGTTCACACTAGAGCACATTTACTGTCATATTTTATTTATAGTGTGAACAACCACACAAAAAAAATCAGATTTGATCAAAAAATCGGAATTGAGCATTAAGACCTGCAGTGTGAACGTAGCCCAAGATCTACCAGTGGGAAGTGGATTTGTGGTCTCAGTAAAACCAGTGGAGAACTGGCCAAGTGTTAGTGCTGAAGTGTTAATACATTATTTCACTTGTTTACTAGCAGTTGAGTTAAAACAGATGAGAAGAAGCTCTTATTGGTCGCATGGCTGACATAAATCTACATGTCTTTGCAGTGTGGGAAATGCTACAAATAAGGCAGTGTTGAACTATTAGGAAGCCAAAAATACCGATTACCGTTTCCAAAATGCTATACTGCTGTTGGTTAACAATAGGATTGTTGCTCATTGTTTGAGTCATGATACCGACTAATTTGAAAGGTCTGAAATGTTAATATGAACTTAAGAACACACAAAGTTTGCTATTTTCATCTACCTGAGTCTCTAACTGATCGTTGACCACTGCTCTGGTTAAAATTCATTCATTTTCACCTGAGTTTAAACCTTGATGTGTTGCAAAAAAATAAAATCATGCACTAGCTTCATTCCTTTTCATTAAATGTTACATTTAATTTTCAAGAAAAATATAATCTCCAAGTTGTTGGTGATTTGATGAAGAGATTTTCAGCCAGGGAAAACCCCCTATGTTTATTGGATCTTTCAATAAAAATAGAGCTCTAGACACATACGAGTAGAAGAAAAGTCTTTGAGACAATGAAATCCTTGTCCTGTTATTATTGACTAAAATATTACCAGTTGTACATTAACTCTTTATTTTACTCAGCAGATTTCATTGTTGACTTTCAAGAGATCTTTAAAAAAAAAGGTTTAAACAGTCACCTTGATTATGATGCATAATGGCCTATTTTAGGCGAGACACTTGGGTGTAGGGCTGCATTAATGGTTTGCTTCCGTCTCTCTTTCAGTGGACTGATGGCCCCCCTCCTGTCCAGATCCAAGCCCAAAACGGTCCAACCACCAGCCTTGCAAGCCTGTTATAAGGAACCTCCTGTCTAACATGTGACGTTTGATGCTAAATTATCACACGCAGCAAATTGATCCCTGCCAACCGCTATCCAGACCACTGTAGCTTAAAAGGATTTTAACAGATGACAGTTTGGGCCTTCACTTTATCAGCTTCTGGAGATTTCTCTCTGATTGACTGCTATTATATTTTTTAATATTGTAGAAAAATTACAACTGCAGTTGTACAGGTATTTCACGCTCTCTGTTGATTAAAAGAGTGAAGGACACATGGTAAAAAGGCTTCTTTGCCCTTGACTACGTTTGCCAGGACTCTTTTCCATTTGCTGGAAAAACAAGAGGAGAGATGTGGGGCAGTAAAGAAATGTAGAAAAAATTAATTTATTCATCTTGCTATTTTTGTAACTGTTGGTAAATATTTTACATCTTGCCTTTTTTGTATGGATACTGTTTTGTTTTTTGTTTTTCTTGCATGAAAGTTACTGATGCAGATTTCCTGTATAATAGTTTTTGACCTGCTAACAATAAACTCTTGGTAGATAATTTTTTGCACAAAATCCACAGTAGGAAAAAAATAGGAACCTTGTAATTTATTTTCACAGGATAATAATTTGAAAAAGTTTCCTTCTAAAAATTGACAGTATACATTGCTGCAGGACACTGCAGAATCCACTGTGCAGAAGATGCTTGGTCTGCTAACAAACAGTGTTTAAATACTTGTAGAATTTATGTGATTTGGTGGCCGCGAGGTTTGCCACATGCAGTTTAAAAGAAAAAACCCACATTAAGCGATGTATTTTTGGAAGTTGCATAATATATAAATTCCTGTAGATGTATTACTTTTAACAAATCATGTTTTAACTTTTGGAGCCTTCAATAATCTTCAGATATCACAAAAAAAAGATTTTATTTTATTTTGTTCTATTTTAATTTGTCCTTATAGTTCCACTAAGGGGTTTCTTTACAGTATGTTTGTATAGATTTGCCACTTGTTGAACCTTTTTATTGTACAGTGACGTTTTATAAAGTCAATTTAGTAAAGTGTGATATGTATTATTTTAGCTAACCTGTGTAGGTATCTTGATGCTTGGTATTTAAAGCACTCTGTAAGGACACAGTTTAAGCTTGAGTACTTGCTATGTTCTATCCAGTTCCTATGTTTTTAATTCTTACATTGTTTTCAATAATTTTCCAATAAAAATATGATTGAAATTTTGTAATTGCCCGTTTTACCTTACTTTGTAGACATTACATTCATTGAATTATGCTGCTACAAGTCCTGGCTGTGCTAGAGTTAATTGTGTTGAATGCTAATGCATCGTTTGCATACTTTATATGCTGTCAGATAGTAGGAAGCATAGCTAGGCCTTGTGCCACATACACCCGATCACCCACAACATCTAAACCACTTCTCTAATTTTGTGTTCTTCCCTCTTGTGCAGCTTTGATAGTTATGAAACATTGGATTGTGAATGTAATTTCTCTGGAGTGTCCTCTGGATGTTGGCAGTGAATTCTCTGGGTCATCCCTGGTTTGGGCTCATCAGTTGGATCCTAAGTCGATTACTCGGTCCACAGCTTGGGCTTGTTTTGTCTTCCATAAAACTTTCCTAAGTACTTTTTGCAGTGTGCTGGGTTTATGGTGAGGTTGGTTGCTCTTCAACAGTGTTTAGCTGGGTGGAAGGTGTCAAAGTAACATCCACATGACATGCCATGTAATAAATGGTTTCCCAGAACAATAATTTGTCAATGTTACCTATAGTTTGTTGTAGTGGTAAGAGTTGGCGTTTGTCTGTTTTATTGCTAACCCTTAGATGGTGCTAAAGTTTCCATCCAATATCTACATGTAATTTGAGAGTTAAAATCAAAATGTAGCTTTTAGCACTTCTACCTAAAATAATTCTTCCAAACTTTTTCCCAAATTTTTAAACTAAGACTGACACTTCTTTTATTTTTTATTTTTGTTTGATTATAACACTGACTATGGCGCCTGCAATCTCACAGAAAAAAATGTTCATTCGCACCTCTCAGAAGTGCCTTTAGCAAATTATAAGGCCTATGTTTAGCTAAGTATAATCTTACTCGTGTATGTATCCTTTGGGATTTTCAAAGCATGACAAAGGCTTGACTTTAACTAGAATTAACTGTGTAGCTATCCAACTTGTAAGGACCTTTGTACCTACATCTTTTTCTGCACCTGTTTAATTAGTTAATACAGAAAAGTGTGACTTGACAAGGTGGCTGCTCCTGTGACTCTTTGCTGCATGTAACAGTGCCTGTAGAGCAGCTGAAATAGTGATAAACTTTCACCACTCTCACAGATCAAATGACAGACAGAGGCGATTAATATGAGGTCAGTTTAAACAGGTCTGCATGCCTTCAGTTAGTGAGGATAGCCTTATAAATTCACACAACAACTCCAGAGCTTATGGCAGTAGATTAGTAGCCTGGGTAATCTTTGTCACATGATGTACTTCTGTCTCTGGACTGTACTTCAGCAACTGGCCAACCCAGAGAACCTCAGAGCAGGAACTAGCCTGTATAGTGAAACACCTATATTTGTTCGGACTCACCATAAAAATTATGGTACAATCCCTGTAAATCCCACTGTAGAAAGGTATCTTTGTGAAATATAAAATATCCTTTGGAGTAAAACTGTTTTCAGCCTTTAAAGAATATTTTAGGAACATGTTATCTCTTTTTGTGTGTGAAGGCTTTAGAAAATATTAACTGAATAGTTTTTATTTATTCTCTGAAGAATAGAAAATCTTTTGTGAATCTTCCCCGAAGAGTTGTAATTGTTGAACGGAAGTAAACTTCCAAAAACCTTTTGTTTACTTTTGTTTTGTTTTGTTTTGGTAGACTTTAAAATGACCTCTGGGGAGTTTTGCTGCCTAAAAATATGACCTTCAGGAAATGTTCCAGGAAAAGTGAAACATTACATGAAACTACAGACTTAAACTTTTTTCAAACAATACATAAAACATGATATAGTATAATCAGTTTTTAAAAAGTGGATTGTGATATTAATGGTAGTCGTTTTCTCATTTTAAATATGCTTAATGGCATGTTTCTAAAAGCAATATTGGCAAAGCATCAAAATGCAATTGTTCTTCTTCCTATTATAATTATTGCTATACGGTGATTTAATGTCGATTTAGTTGTTCAAAGTTCTCATTCCATAATTGTGTTGTAATTGCTTTTACTTTCACCTCTTTTGCTGTACGTCAGTGGAGTGTGTTCAAACGCATCATTTCCTTTCTCTCTGAGCTCTTAGCATTTCCGAGGTGTGTATGAACGCAGCATGACGCCGCCTGTGTGGTGGCTCATTACATTATCTGGCAGCCGGAGTGGCAGCGGACAGAGGAGAGGGGATCCCCGGGATTTTTACACTGAAGCCAGCTAAACAGTCACAACAGACAACTAAAAATTGCGGGGGGAATTCAGCCAAGATCCTCCTAGACTCTGTAAGTTTGCGCAGCTATATTTCATTAGTATGTAACGTAATTTAGGGTTTATATTTTTCAATTAAAACATGACGACGACGGAAGTTTCTCTTTCGGTGTTAGCTCAGCTAACCTAAGTTAAGCTAGCTAGCAAGCATAGCTTGATCTCAGCTAACGTGCAAGGTAATAGTATGTGTGTCGCTCAGCTACACACACACACCTACTGGGTGCACCAGCTTAGAAAGTACAGAAATATTAGCCAAACTTTCCAGCAAAACTTGTACATGGATGCACTGATATTAGTAAATAATGTAAGTGAGTGTGTTTATTTACTTGGTTTGAAGCTGCAGAACGCTGAGGTAAAACTGTCATTTTCTGTATGTAATTAACGCTCGATTGCTTGTGAATAAATTTAGAGACTGTCTGCCATCAGACTAGTGGCCGGGGAGATAGCGTTAGCAGGCTAACTTAGCTCCCTTAGCTAGCCTTGTAACACTAGCTGCTCACTTGAGACGGGGTCGGTTTCATTGTCTGTCGTGTATCGCTATTTGCACAGACTGTGCTAAAAAAATCACATTTTTGTCACAACATTCAAAGGAGCAAGGGTTGCAGGATTGAGCTCATTTCCTCTAATCTCTGAAACTGCTGATAATGACAATGGGCTGTTAGCTCGTGATAGTTAGCCGCTGGTTTAGTAGCCGGACAGATGGACAGGTTGTTGTTGGCAAGCCAAGTTAATGTTAGCATGCGATAGCTTGTTGTTGTTTGATGGGTTAGTTGAAAATAGGCAGGTTTTCTTTTGGGCAAAGTTGAGTCACTGAAGTTTATGAACATCATAACCAGTATTGACACCGGATAATGTTAAACCTGCTGTGCCTTTTTAATCGCGGATGGGTATGGTTATGCTATATGAGCCATTGATCTAAGAACTTTGTCAGATTAGCTCAACCGTGAAAAGCCTTTTTATGGAGGCGTAATGGTGGACGGTGGTAATGCCTCCGTCGGGTTCGTGTGTCCACGACAGCTTGGTATATCACCCACGCCAAACCGTGGTCAACTTAAACGCCTACTTTTGTTCTTTTAAACCAGAATAGGAATGTTTGTGCACGTCAGATAAAAATCATACCACTTAATGTATGAAATGAAACGTCTTACAGTCAAGTTAAGGGCACGCTCTCCAGCTGTACCGTTCATTTCCCGTTGAAGTCGGGCGTTTAAAGGCGTTCCTGCTATTTTAATCATTTCAGGATAATTATGAGACGCTTCTTAATTGTCAAGCCTTGCAGTCACGCTGTCAGGTATTAGTGTCGGAGGCTTCTTTATGCTTAAAGAGGGGCCTTATCTACAGCAATCTGTGAACTGTGGGTCATGTTATTTCAGTGGGCAAGTTAGTTTTGTTTTCACCTGACTTTTAGGTGTGTCTCCTAAGCTGAACAGCAGTGGGCATTTATCCCCACTTATGCTGTTCAAGTAGCCTACTGTTTATAGCAAGCAAACAGTTGGCACTCTTGGCTAGTGATTTTTTTTTTTTTTTTTTTTTTTTTTTGTGGGGGGGGGGGTGGGTTT
>VUQR01005387.1:24947-41372 GCA_015108515.1 Hemichromis elongatus
AATGGAAAAGTTTTTTTTTTTTTTTTTTTTTTTTTTACAAATGATTACGTTATATTTTGAAAGAGACTGAAATGTTCAGATGGTTGCCGAGTATCCTACTAATGCTGCGAGGTCTAACAGTTGCATTATTTTAGTGTAAACCTTTATAATAGTATTTTGTAGTAGAAAGGAACCACAACTATTGTGTTGGTCTGTACTGTATTTTCCTTTTCTGCTGTGCTCTCTCTTTCAACATTTCCATTTTCCTTTCAGTCTGCTCCATGTTTCTAACTGTTATACAAAGATGCATGGCAGCGTGGAGGAGAGAACATAAATGCGATTTGATTGTTTTGATTTCATTGGTGCTATAAACGCGTAACTTTTCAGAATTCTTGAATGCAACAAAATCAAAGTAACTGATCCACGCTTGAGAATTTTCCCTTTCCTGACATGCCTGAATGGCATGCTCTTTGTGCTTCCTGTTTTATAAAATAAGCATTGTGTTTTGCTCTTCCCCTCAACTACACACCCACAAGTGTGGGCCATTGCTGTCTCTCCCTTCACCTTGCAAGAGAACGTGAGTGCAGCTGAGGTCAGAGGCAGGTACTAGTTTGCATGTCGTAAATCTCTACATCGTGAGAGAGGCAAAGGTGTGGCCTTGCATCTGAGGCAATTCAAGGCATGAAATGTCTCAGATGAGATCTTTTTTTTAATGAATATAAAACAAACCCAAAAATTATATATCAAGATATGATTTGATGAACACTGAGTTTTTGTTTTTTAAATGGGTTTAGGCAATACCTTCAGAGTGAGATAATTTAATAGTATCTCAATCGCCCAGAGTAACAGTTTAACGCAGCTGTCAGTCAGGTTTAGTTTGAGGCCAGACATTTTGAGACGGCTAACAGGAAGTGCTGGTGAAACTATGAAGTCTCAGTAGAATCAATCACCTATCTGCTGTCAAGCACTGTGTTAATGAAATATCATGGAGTGGTGTTTTAATTTGTTTTTTGTCTCAGTTATATCATCAGAGGTAATCTACTCACAAGTGAGTTAAAAGTGAGTTAAAATTGACATCCTGTAGTGTAGGAGTTATTCTTTTTGCCATCTTGCTTTCAATTTCATGACAGTTTATCATCATTTGCTTGCCACAGTAAGTTTATTACTACACACTAAGTTTTGCATTGTTTTGTGATGTATCAGCTGAGTAGACTTCCAGTTTGAGAGCGTTTTTTTTTAATTTTTTTTTTTAAAGCTGTTCTAAGAAATTGTCTTTCCGGTAGTTATACTAGATGTTGGAGAACAGGCATCAACATATCAGCCAGGGGTTCCCACCCAAAGGCCTTGGGGAATTCTTTGGCCTCTGTAGAGGAATCCTGCACTGTTTGAACTGAATGATTTCTTGTTTACCCCGTTGGACTCCATCATGTATATGTACTTGCAATGAGATTACTCAAACAGTTTAATGTACAGTGTGTTGATTGATACTTTTGGCACCGTGTTTAATGAAACTAAGCCCTTTGACTTTTTAATTCCACTTTAAACTTTGTATTACCTGACAAAGAAAGAACCTTGAGATATAAGATATCTTTTCAGTTTCCATGATAGGTTTTGAGGGTTTCAGTATATTCCTATCTCTAAACATCTCTAAAAATAACTATCTACTACATGGCCATGTAGTATTGACTGAGAGCGTCCAGTTTTGCTTCTCTTCAGTGTTGCTGTGTGCTACAACGACATTTCCTCAGTTTGAATTCATGCAACACTTACAGTAAGATGCGTTAATGGGGGGGTTTCCCAGACACTGGATGCTGCCTAAACAGCTGCCTACATGTAGTGCATATATTCTGACTGGCCACTTCCACAATTAAACATCCTACATTAATTTAAGGTTAGGTTTTTTTTTTTAATCTGCAGCCAAACATATTCTCAAGACTTTTAGCTGCATTTGGTATGTTTACTTAGAGAATCTAGTGACATTTCAACAATGCTAATGAAAATGGGTTTTTTTTTTTGGTTCCCCACATGAACAGTATGTTGCTTAAAAGGGGTATCATTTTCATTATAAGGAAGGCAGTTTATGAAATACTTTTTTTTTTTTTTTTCAGACTGCCTCTTACAGCTGGTTCCATTATGGGGGCAGGGTTAACATGACAGTTCTCGAACTCTGAGTGCTGCAAGCAGGCCAGCCGGCAGCTTGGATACATGTCGCATCAAGGCATGAGCCCAAGAGGGGACAAACAGTTCTGGCTGACTTCCTGCCACATGGCTTAATTGTGTGAATTATGTGTACATGTCTTTTCATTAGTGCACTATCTGCCTGGCATAAAAGTAATCAAAACAAAGGTTAATAGCTTTGCCTGTAAGTTTGAACAATGTGGCCACTTACCCAAATTATGATTTTCAGAGCCAGTTTTATCTAGTAGATATGGCTCAAGTTTGTAAATGTCTTATCCTGCATCACATCACATAAAAATTAAGTTATCATTCCAGAAGTTTAGTGTTATTCCCACTTCATTCTTTTACCTCCTTATCACACTCTTCAAACATTCAGACAGCATAAAATTGATGTGACACAACAGAAACACATGCCACCAACATCCGTTAAATGTCATCTTATTTGCAATAATCCTATATCAGTCCACAAAAGCCAGTATCAGTGTGATACAGATGTTTTGGGAGAAATATTCCTGGATCCCTACCTATTGCTGCGCGCGCTAACAACAGAAGGCTACCGTTGCTTTTTTTTAACTATGTGCTTTAACATACTGTCAAGTCATAGTTTGCTCCTAGCACCTCTGAACGTGCTTCACACACACTAATAAGTGGCAGAAGGCAGGCATGGGAGATGCATGAAAGATGTCTGGTCCTTTGGACATGCTTACTGGTCAAAAAATGAAAGGGAACAATAATCAACTTAGTCAACTAATGTAAAAGTGAGAAAACATTGTCAAAAATGAACACATTCAGAGGAGATTAACGCTTTTACCCTGCAAGCAGTATGTGTTCATTCAAATATTCAAAAGCCATTTGAAACTTTTAGTCACATGCTTTAAAATCTTTCTCGCGCTTTTTTTTTTTTTACTTGCACTTTTGTGAGCTATTTTAAATTCAATGGTTTTAAATGCAAACTGCATGCAATAGATCCTAACTACAACATGATATTACACAGCTACATGTGAGGGTACCCCAGCCTCCTGTCATTTAGTACTTTAATGATATTCCTCCCACCTGTAAACAGACTTGTCATAGCACAAGTAAACAAGAATCTGGCCAAATATTTAGGGCCAAGAGTGAGAAGATACTGGGTGTGGTTAAAATAGTCGAACAGACATGCTTAATGCCACACCTATTGTGGATTCTGAATGTGTTGATGCTGTAATTTCAAAGGGTCAACTCAGGAAAGAGTTTGACTTTTCAATCCCTTTTCCAGCTCTAAGTTTAGGCACTCACACGCACTTTAAATAGGGTCAAAGACATGCCAACCGAGGGATTGTAGTGGGAGAAAAACAACATAATGACAACTAGTTAGTGACCATTGACCATTACAGAGCTACACATACTTAAACTGACTGAATGTCTTGAAAGCTGTTTTCACACATGCTCTGTACTTCTGAACGTTTCCCGATATTATCAAAGAAAAGTGCAAAGGCAAACACAAGTATCCTATGCAGTCAGGTTGGACATTGTACGAGGTGGCAAATTAAAGACAGTTTAAAGTCCAACTTCACTAATTCGTAGTGATGTGAGAATAATCCAGGAAATGGACTGGTTGAATTCACAAATAGCAAGTGGTCACCCTTTGCCCTCTTCATTTCCAGTATTTAGAGCATGTGTTAAATGGGCAATCTGTTGTTGTGTGCTACTTGGAGACTTTGGTGTCATGGAGTGATTCTTCTAACGTAGTCGGGAGTTCATCTGTGAATGTGGTTATAATCCTTTTATTTTTTCCCCCATTAAAACCTCACCATCAGTTAGATGCTGGGTGATGGTTATTCTTCCGAAGGTAGATGATCCTTGTTGTGTTGGTCTAGTTTTAGTTTTCCTGTGTACCAAACAAGTTACTCTGGATAATCAGGAAAAAGAGACAGGACATAGGTGGCTTATTCTTGTTTTTGAACTTATCCTTTTATTTATATCATTCAATCAACAGAGGTAACGAGTGCCAAAGACTAATTAACAATAGTTTTCCTCCATGAATGACATATGAATGAGAAGATTAGTGTGGTGATTGTTTTTTGTGTAACACTTCAGCTTTTCTTTTTCAGTGCTGGTCTCGTCATTCACATAACCACATTTGTAACTGCTGTGTGCTATGGCTGTGCAAGTCTTTGCTTCAGATGCGTTTTCTTTCATGTTTGAACTGCAGCTTGAATGTGCCTACTGACATTTTGATTTCTCAGCTATACTTCAAAAAAAAATTTATTTCCTGTGTTTTCCTGTTGTTTGAACCCCACCTAATCAAAATCTTATGAAACCTGATGATTTTCTTTTCTAACTCTGAAGTATAGCTACTCAAAATCCGTAATAAATAAATATATATATTTTTTCCCCTCCCCTGTACTCTGGGCACTTCCTGTTACCATTCATTTCTGAGAAATGTAATCTGATAGCAGAATGCGTGTGTCCTGGCCCTCCTTCTGTATGTGGGTATGTGCTTCTGGTTTTACAGGATTATGGAGTAACCATTTGGAAGCAATTTAGCTGAAATTGGAGATTATCCCTGTCTAGGGGTTTTGAAAACATTTAGCAATTCCTTTTTATTGTAGAAAGTAAACATTAATGGTTGAAAATGTATCCAGTAATTTTGTGATTAGGAGTTTTAGAAGACTGCTTAAGCATAAACTGAGATGTTAGTGTTTGTTTTTTTTTTTTTTTAGACCTTCATGATTTTGATTTTACTTGAGGCCCTGCAGATTATTTTCTGTTGATTGTGTGAAACAATTGCTCTTTTTTTTTTTTTTTTTTTTTTATATTTTTTTTTTTTTTTTTTTTTTTTTTTTTAATTTAATTGCGCATTCTGTCTGTGTATTCTTATCAAAATCCAGATGAGATGTGGGCAGTGAGAATATGTGCACTTCTTATTTCTTAGTGGTCTTAATGAGAAATGCATTTAAAAAAAAAAAGTGTGTCTTCCTTATACAAACAGCCATTCTCTGTATCTGTGTGTGTGGGAGAGATCATGTACAGAAGTCTGTTTTCCTTTACCTGGAGTTACTGTTGTTGTCCTTGTCGTCATGTTGCTCAGGGAGAATCCAGGTGGAGACGTGCACACACATAGGGCTCTGTGTGGCTCCAGTTCACATTTGCGCGCGCACACACACACATAGCAACACACACACTCACTCACTCAGAAGGAGTCTGGCAGATTCAGGGTTAAAGGCTTCCATTTTGTTAGGTAACACCCTAATGGTCTGATCTGTCAGTGGCGTTAAAATGGCAGGGGCTTAACCCTTGGCGTTCGGGACACAACCAGTAGGGGCATACGCACACTTACGGGCTGGCGAGCCTATAACAGAGGAACTGAGGAGAGTGTGTGAGAGAGAGTGAGAGAGGAAAGGACGAAGAGTGTACATGCGAGAGAGAGAGAGAAGACAAGGAAGAGTATTTTTCACTTGGGTACAGTGAGATTATGGCTCAGCTAACCACATGCGCTCTGCACCCTTCTCCCTCCCCCAACCATGGCACCACCTCAGCTGGGTCCCTGCCCCCCACTCTTAGCCTGGTGCAGATTAGCATAGGTAGCCTCATCTTTCATTATTACCATTATTATTATTATTTATATCCCAAAGATTACATAGATCCTTGAATAAAAGGGAGTTGCCATTTAAGAAAATATTTTTAATAAAAAACAAAATTAACAAAGAAATGTAGTGTTCGTGATGGCATGTAGTAAGTAATTGCTTTGATTTAAGATCATCACTTGGTCATATCACACGGTATGGTAACTGGCAGTTTAAGTTTAATATTGCAAAGGCCAGGGCCCCTTAGCTACAAATGAAACAGTTGCTGATTGGTTTTTATTGCACACTAATAATCTATAGTTGTATTGCTTTTATTGGAGAGTATAATTGTTGTTTCCCCTTGTACTGAACCCTAAGGACACAATTGAAAAGCCCCAGTTTTTTTTTTTTTTTAAATGGCTGTTAATGTGTTGCTTGGCTGGGTTCGTTCCCAGTGGGAGAGATCATTACAGTGCTGGAGATGAGAGGCTAGCACGCTACCTGAGGGTATGAGCCTTTGCCATTGATCTGTCTTTGTGAACTGCTGGGCAGAATAGAAGCTCAGACTGAGAATAAAACGTGATGTGTCAGTTCAGGTCACAAGATTTCCATTGCTTTTACGCAACTATTTTATCCTTCCCGCACTACATGCCCATATAGAAGGTTTATTGTTAGCCTACATGTTACTTGCAGGGAATTGTGCATGAATTGAATGCACTGATTTACACAAGTCCTTTTGGTGGAATTTGTGAAGCAAATGCCTTGTCACAAAGATTTTAATTTGTGTTTTAAAATTCAAATTGTATGACAATCAGAGATATCTGGTCTCACTCACTTGCGTTGTTTTTATGTTTTGTTTCAGTCTAGAATCTACTGTGCCCTCAGGCTTTATTATTCTGGGGGAAATGAGAGATACATGCATCCACTCATCCTCTACAGTCTCCTGAGAAAAGCAGACACAGATAACTAATCACTAGCTGGTGCTCATCTAACCTCTTCCTCATTTTCTTGTCATTTTGGTTTTTGTTGTTGGTAGTGTCCTTTAATATAAAAGAGATGAATTCTCATGATGTAATTTACACCAGCAGAGATGCATTAATTGTAAAATGCTGGGCCAATATCCATGTTAAATGAGTAGTTAAGTAACTGTCCTTTTGTATTTAGCCTGTAATTTCATAAAAATGTGTTGTTTTGTTTGTTTGTTTTAATAGATGTTGATGTTTGAAATATGAAATGGACTTCCTGTGGTCTAGCCATGTCCACATATGTGTTACTTTGTAGTTGGCAGTTAGGTCTAACCAGCAACCAAGATGGTAAATGTCTGAATATCAATACTTGTAGGCTACAAATAAATGGTTCTTGTCCAGCCTTTATTTATGGTCTGTGGCAAAGACATGTGGATATTGCCTTTTAACAAAGGACACTGTTTTTAATCTTGTTGGGTGAATGTGTTCTTCTTTGGCAGTACATATTTTACTAACCTAAGGGCATAATTGGTTGCCATTTAGAATTTCTGTAATCTGAGCTCAGACGAGGACTTTGCAGTACTGTTTTGGCAGATAATACTGGTATAAAGCATATAGGCGTCATATGACAATATCAGTAATACAGTGCACAAGAGTGAGACAGGTCCAGGTATGTCCGATAGTAAGAGCTCCTTCTTAGCTTCTGAATATAATTTAATAAAATCAAAATAATTTGTTTCTAAGTAAGTAAAATTATTGTTTTGTGCTAAAGCTGTGAATTACAAAGTTGTTTTGACACTTAAGGCAAAAGCACACTGTTGTGTACAACCAGGGTAAGAATGTATGTGAGGAGGAGATCCTAGCACTTACATGGTTAAAAAGGGAGGCTTTAAGCAGTTGGTTGAAAAGCTTGACCAAAGATAGAACATCTGACTTATTTATTTACATGACTCCTGTGTTACTGTCTAATCCCAGAGAGCAGTAAATAAGACACTGTGTATATAAACAGTGGTTGGCATTCTTGCAGCATTTTGATTAATGATTTTGGACATTAAAATGCAGAACTGATATTCTTGGTTGTGCAGTTCCAGGTAATGAGACTTGTGGTACTAGTTTCCTCTAGCCATCTCCCAATGGATTTGCTGACTTGCAAGTCAGACCTGTTTGTCGGACTCTACTGTTAGTTTCAGTTGATTTTATGTAAGTGATATGGAGCTCTGGGAACATAGAATGTGGAGGAGTGCTAATGGTTAATAATCAAAGATGTATTTTTTTTGGCAGTTGATTGTAATTCTTCACTGATAGCCAGCATAATCCAATTTTCTGATATTCTGTCGTATTGTGTTATCAGTGAAGCTCTTGCATGCATCATATACATGATTCTTATATTGCAGAGTGCCATAGTTGTATACACAACACAACACATCACGTGCATGTATAACAGTTGTATTTGCCTCGCATGTTGCTTAGCAGCAGTGCATTATTACATTAACTATTCAATTCATGATGTCGTCCATGTCTTCTGGGACAAAGATACCCACATGTCTCTAGTTGGGGAAACAAGGAGCCACATCCATCTTAGTGATGTTGAGATGTGTCTGCACTGTCCCAAAGGAATATAGTCATTTTGTTATGTTACATGGTTCACCGCCACTGTTAAAGTGTGAGCAAGGTGCAGCCACCATTTCCACATCCTTACTGCTTAAACTGTGATTTCTGAAGCAGTGTGTGTGGTATGTACACACCCACACGCAAGCTGTCATCTCTGGCAGATAAATGGCCTTTGTGTCCTGTGATGGTACGGCAGGGCACATCTGTCCTTGCTGCAGACCAGAGGAGAGTGCAGACGTATGCAAACAAACCTGAATGTTTAACTGTACTATTTTGTTTTTAATGTGTTCTTTGCTGTACTTACTGCTAACATCTCAGCTCAACATCTTGCAAAGAGTCAGGGACGCCTTTGTCTTAAAATTAAATTTGAGCCAAATTTACAAAGATGAATTGTTAGAACAAACTGAAGTCTTGGTGAAAAGTGTTTTGTAGAAATTGCTGAAAAGCAGTTTTACATTTCTACCTCGCAATGCAGTTCTTTAAGTGGTATGTTTTACAGCTGGAATATTCATAAAGAGATGCTTGTGTGGAATTCCTTTGTTATTTTTCCTTTTGTCCTAACAATGTAGCATGTAGTAGGAAAAATATATAAAATATTAGGGAAATACAGACAATGGCATGCTTAGGAAGAATATCTATGCAATAAATGGTGATATAACTTAAGTACTACAGATAACAGTTCAAAAATTGGAGGCAAAAAACCCTAAACCTCCATATCGAGGGTGAGTGGCTCTGGTAGGCAATATGTGGCATTTTGCTGGTGTAGCCTGGGTCTATTTGTCTCATTAGAGTGATGCGTCAGGTTGTAGAGATTTAAAAAAAACCAAAAAAAACAGTCATGCAAGTGAAGTAGTGTCAAAGTAGATGCCCCAGATAAATAAGGCACTACTGTGTTACAAATAATGTTCATTAGAGGGTGTGTGACATATTAACACATTGTTGTAATTATATCACAGTATTACAAGAAAATGTGTTAACTATATTTCTGATGATATAAGGGGTGGGGACTTATTTATTTATTTTTTTCTTTCATTGTGGTCAAGCGTCTTGTGATGTAATTGGTACTAATCAGCCAATCGGTGGCATGAAGTCTTTCTGTGTGGGATTTTGTATCTTGGGTCAAGTGTTTTAATCATTTGCGTAAAGTGCTGCTTTTCCACCACGTAAGCACATCAGTAATTTCCATTTACTGTTAGCTTCTCCTGTTATACGGTGTACAGTTAGTGAATGCAGTGACGCGTGGTAGAGTTGTTTGTTTACATTTGGGTTGAACATTGCTAACATCTTTTTTTTTTTTTTTTTAGCCTATTTCTAATTAATCGCAAAACAAATTTGTTGTTTCCACTTTCAGCAGGAGCAATTTTCTTGCATATTTCCCAAAGGTTGTAGAAGTTACCTTTTTTAGACTGTTAATTGTTATAGGAGGCTGAAACTTAACTCTTGTGCCTCCCATAGACATGCCCAGGCTTGTCCTGTCATTGTGCTAGGGACTGCATGGTGAGTGCATGCTATAGCAGTGATATTGCGATATGACCTTTTTTCTTTATCGTGTTTTTAAAATAAAAAAAATGATATTGGTACTTTCACAGATGATATGTAGCACAGCCCTGCTGTACAGAGCTATGCAGTTGTAACTTTTACAAATGGTCTAATCTGGGTAGAGGACGATAACAACCAAAAGCTGATAAGACTTTATTATCATTTAATTGGAAATACATGAGATAAATATCAGCAAAGCAATCAGAGGTTTTTGGTCATACAGATATTTTTAAATAAAACTCTACTTTTTCCATTCATTGGGATATCGATGTTTATCAACGAACATAGCACAGTGCACATCTTAAGCTTGAAACACGTAAACTCAGGTATTAGTTTACGTCGAGACACAAGACTGTGTTTTACAATACAAATTATGACATGTAGTAGACGTGTGGGTAACAAATAAGATGCCCTGTGGTTAAGTATAAAGTCACCCAGTTAACTTTTATGCTGTTTGTTATTATAATGCATAGTAACTTAAGGAACAAATATTACCTATTCAGTAAATAGGTGAGAATTAATGTGGGTAGTGATCATCCTGTGAGTGAGCAAAGAATTGGACAGCCTAACTGTTTATACTTTTAAAAATGTAGAACTAGTACAACTAGTTTTGAATGGTAAAAAGGGATTGAGTACCAGTGCTAAAATAACCACAGATCCTATTAGCCCTAGTTTGTTTAGTCTAGATCTAAATGCTCTCTTATCAATGCAATGTAGGTGACGTATGCTGTGCTTGTGTAACATACAGTGTCGGTGGATGACTATGGGTATTCACTGGTACTGGTAAATCAAAACATTTAACTTTATGTACTGTTTTTCCGTAGTGGTTTGAATAATATCATTTATGCAATGACAGGTCATTTTTTTCCTGCTTTTCTATTGGCTTAAGACATTAAGGTACCAAATTTTAACTATTTTTTTCTTTTTAACTGACTCATAAGTGAGCCATGTTGGTCATCAGCCCCCATGCTTTGGCGAGTGTCCAATCATTTTCTTCTCCTCGTCTACTGCCTTGTTCCCTGTGCAGCATGTGCTTATAGCCACCCATCTCCCTTTGCTTTATTCTACTGTTTTATCTTGACAGTAAACCTGCATCTCTTGTCAAATATAAACAAGTTTTAGTCTAGTTTATAAATTCTAACATTTTTTTGTTTTTCAAACAATCCTGGGATACAGTTAGTGGTTAGTGTAAATGTCATTTCACTGCAGGGCAACTTGCATGTGACAAATAAAGGCTTTCTGACTTTAGATATGCAATAGGCATTTTCATGATTTTGGTCTGAGGACAATTCAGTCTGTCATATGGGAAACTTTGCATAAATGAGAGAAAATGTTTATAAGCATGAAGTGCTTAATGAATACATGGCCTACATTGGTGTGGTTGGTGTTATTTTTCTGCTGTGTAATGGCTTTTTCTCAGAAATCTAAGTGGGTCTCTGATCGTCTGCTGCAACTGTACTGAATGAGATTAAGGTCAGCATCTGGGACACTGTAGGAAAGGAGATGCCTGTATTAGATATTAAAATTACATTGTTATCATTTTTCAACTCTGCATTTTATAGACTGAAAATACAGTTAAAGGACTATTCTTTTTATAGCATACTTCTACAACTTATTTTGACACATTTCTTGCTTATATTTCATGGTGTAAGAATTAGTAGAATGAAATGTGATTTATTGCTTAAAATCTTCAAACAAATTTAACTTTTAATCTTGAATGGCACCCATTTAATGGCATGGCTACCCTGACTGTTAATTTAATTCATGTTAGATTATTTGATTAAACTACCTCCTCCACTCTTATGTTCTTTTGCTTTAGGACAAAAGGTGCTTCAAAGATCATATGTCAGGCGTGTAAAGTTGACAAATACTGTTGTCTAGTTTTGCCCAGCTATAACTCATCTTAGGTATCTTGAGATATTGATCAGTATTTTACTTTGAGATGCATACCAGCATTTCTTTGTCTGAAATTCCAAAATCAGATTTGAATAGGATCATTTGAACAATCAGTCCCCACTTGATAGTGTTGATGGTTACTTGCATGTTTTTCACTGCTCTCTGGGAATAGAGACTAAAACAGGAGTTACATGTGACTTTTTATTGTGGATTATTAGGGAAATTATGAAGGTGGCTCACAAGAGAACTTGTCATAAAAATGTACATAGTAGGATTAAGCAGCCTTGCTGATACTGTGTGTTATGTGGTTAGCTAATCATGCAAAACTTTTACTTTCAAATAGCATGGGCAAACCAGTTTCTCCAAGTTGTCTTTTCTTAGTAATGTTGAATTACAGAAAATATTCTAGAATAGAAGTTGAATTAAGGGCTCTAGTTGAAGGCAAGTTTTTTTAAAGACATTTCACCGTTCATTTAAACACTTTCTTCAAACTGCTCTCAACTGAAGTACTTTAAACTACTATGACCTAGATCAGCAGTCCCCAACCTTTTTTGTACCATGGACCAGTTTAATGTCAGACAATATTTTCACGGTTCGGCCTTTAAGTTGTCCCGGATAAGTACAACAAAATAAAATGATGTGACCATGACAAAAACTGGTATTTTGTTAATATAATAACATGAATTCACTGTGTAATCGTGAATTTGGCCAACAGTAGAGGTATTGACTCTACCGCGATAGCGCATGTTGATAGTGTCATGAGGGTGTTTTGGTCAAAAGCATCGCAGTGACTGCAATATCTGCAAATTATGTTAGGCGACAGTAATAGCAAAGAGACATAGTATGTTTTGGAATATGGGGAAAGTCAAAAACTCCACTTCTGTACCATTAATGTTGAATTCTCTCGCAGCTGCGAGGACTTACCTCATATTGTGAATGGATTATCACAGTTGTTCTCCTGACTGAAGTTTGGTCTGTTTACAGCATCCTGCCATGCGATTGCATTTGTCCCTAACCATCAGGAACCCTCACGTTAACTTAAATCGAGTGGAAAACAATAAGCGTTCATCCTCCAGCTTCACTGTTTATGTTATGCCAACATAGCTGTGTCGCTAGCGATCATGTAGGACATCATTATATACCAGCTATCCCAACTTCAGTAACCCTAAAAAAGTCACTGCTGTTTAGTTTTCTGTCTTCCTTTATGTTGGAAGTAATAGCAGAGCTGTACGTTTTAATTTTTTCAGAAATCTATGAAAAAAAACAGGATATGTCATGTTCAGGTGGAAACTAGTGAACTTTTTGCTAACTTCCTGCTAATTTCTAACTCAGTTCAATTTAATAAATTCTGTTTTCATGGATGCCTGGATGTTAAACTTAATTGTTACGCCTGGTAAAGCAACAACGCTGACCATTTCATTAAAGATTAAAGAATTTAGACCGTTTTTAACTCGGTGATGCTGCCTTGACCT
Source organism: Hemichromis elongatus (assembly GCA_015108515.1). Lineage (NCBI taxonomy): Eukaryota > Metazoa > Chordata > Actinopteri > Cichliformes > Cichlidae > Hemichromis > Hemichromis elongatus. Next base: position 38,133 of record VUQR01005387.1, read on the forward strand.
CAACGGGACAGGGTTTTGGACCCAGATTACTCCCCGAGGCTCCTGACTACTGTAGCCGTAATGCTTTGACAATCCATCAAACGGTGCGGTAGCTTACCAAAGACGTACTAGAAGAAGAAAATAATATATCACGATATATATCGTTACCGCACATGCTTCAAATCATACCGCGATATGGATTTTAGGGCATATCGCCCAGCCCTAGTAACTTGTAAACATTTCTTTCAAAATAAGGTGCACAACTACAAAACAAATATAAAGTAAATTAAAATATATAATTCACTATAACGCTAAATCAATGAGAGCCCTGTGCTTGTTTCTCTGAAACGGGATGGTCCCACCTGGGCGTAATGGGGGACATTGACACCTGAAATGTGTTGCTTATGCTCAGTCTGCTGCGCAATTATATTTTGGTAGCTGTAACTGCAGAAAACCCTGCTTCACATAGATATGATGTCGGATATGGCAAGAGGGGTTTTTTTTAATTGCTGTTGTGGCAATCTCACGGTATTCTCCCATGACTGTTAACCAGAATACCGGCAAAGTTTATAAATGTATTCATAACACACGGGAAAAGACCCAGAGAAACCGAGTTAATGATAAAAAGCTAAAAACCATGAATTTCACACCCGAGCCTCAACTCTCACGGCCCGGTACCATATGACTCCAGTCCGTGTCCTGGGGGTTGGGGACGGCAGACCTAGATGACTGAGAACCTCCACGGATGAAGCTTAGTGGTTCTCAAGCATTTTCTGACATGAGGAAAAACATCCAGGTCCCATACAACATTGAGCAAGTTGAAGTTGGGTTTCACTTAAAACTCTGCACAGTAGCATTGGCAAATTTGTTTGTTTTAATGGCAAAATAATAATTAAAAAAAAAGATTAAGAAAAAAAAACACATTTATTCAGATTAGATTTGCTTCATATTTTTCACCAGTCCGCTGGGGCTCGCCCCAAAATCCGAGAATCTCAGTCCTACAGTAAGAGTGCACCTAAATCTGTTTGACTAATTTTTTTTTTCCACAACCAAATACTTTTTAAAAATCTAATTAGATTTATTTTGTAACATTTTCCTTTATGTCTTTCTTTCCAGGGTGAGAGCAGCCATGTCAGAGGACGCAGTGCGTCAAACACGCAGCCAGAAGCGGGCTCTAGAGAGGGACCATGCAGCTCTTGCTGGGTCCCTGGGGGACATGGACAGTAAACGTGTTAAACTGGAGAAGAGCGATGCAGCTGGGACCCCTCTGGCCCTTGTGGGATCTGGAACTGAGAGTGTCAAGCTTAAGAGTGAGCAGGCTGCTAAGGTAGCAGCTAGCATCCTGAAGGCTGGTGAAGTGAAAGCAACCATCAAGGTGGAGGTGCAAACTGGAGATGAGCCTGTTGACATGAGCACATCCAAAAGGTGAGAAAACTAAAAAGATCAGAAAAGAACATTTAATCATGGGTTGTCGATTTATTAAACTTTTAAGTAATATTAACCGTGCTAATGTAGGGACTCAGAATGTCTCCTGTTTAGTTCACATTGTGCTGTTGCAGACATTAGTTTGTGATTAATATGTAAAGTGTAGAAAATGGGGAGCAATACAGATGTGTAGCTTCAATGTAACTAATAACAGATGTGATTAATATTCACATTTCTAAGCTGGGTCTTGATTTTTGCGTACTCGGCTGGCTGTCTCCAGAGAAAACAATTCTCACATATTTGCAGCTTCATAAAATACACCTTAATCATCAAAATGCAAGGAACATTTTCTTTCTGTTTCTGTTTGGTTATGCTTAACTAATACTCAATTATTAAATGGGTTAAAAGAACAATTAACGTGGAGTAATCATCTACATTTTTGTATGCAAGATTGTTTGACAACTTCTCAAGAGTTATTTATGTATTGTAGGCCGAGAAGTTCATCCTTTCATGCACAACGCATGGTTTTGTGCTGAGACGTGTCGATTGGAGTTTCTCGTTTCTTTGCACCAGCAAGTGGTCTGACAGGAGTCATACAGGAAGTCGCTGTGTGGTTGTCGGCAGCCTGCCCCCATTTTGAAAACTTTGAGGCTCCTGAGGCCTGGGCTCCATTTTCTCCCACAGCAGCACCTGAACTCTGCCTCACACTTCACACAAAATGAAGGCTATGTGTCACAAACTGGTTCCAACTGGCCGTTGCCATGGTTTCCACGTTGGAAGGAGCAGTTGGAGGAAGGAGGGGCCAGGAGGGGTAGTGGGTGTGTCACATGACTACTCGGAGAAATGCCTGATGTCATGTGATGTGTGTTTGGTAGAGCGATAAACACACACACTGATCTGATGGCAGTTAAAGTGGAACAGGGTTGTGATTATGCTGAAAGTGTGTTGGCTCTGTCTGTGGTGCATCATAACGACTCACAGGCGTCACCTTTGGCCCCCGTTTAACACTCAGCATGCGTTTGTGTGCATACTCGCCGCACAACGATGATTTTATTGTTGTACTATATAGAGGACGTGGTGTGTCTTGGCAAGCTTTGTAAAACTATTACTGAAATGGAATGCAAACCACATCTTTCTTCGCCAGAGAAAAATATAGTAACTGAACTGAGCTGGACATCTTGGAAGTGTGCATGTATTCAGTTGAAAGAAAAAATAAGTCATGAACCAGTCATGAAGGATTTCTGAATTGATTACTCATAAAATATGGTCTGATCCTCATCTATGTCACAGCTACCTTGACTAGACTTTAAAAAAAATGATCTTTATTGAAAACACTGAGTCATCATTCACAGTGCAGGCTGGAAAAATCAAGGGAGCTATTAAATTTAGTGAGTTTCTAAGATGATTCAGTAGATGCTCAGGAGTCTTACACAACAATGAGAACTTTGTATCATTCCTGCTACTACAAAACACTGCTCATAAATGTATTTCAGACGTATCAACAGCCTATTTTTATGCCATAGTGAACATCTCAGTTAAAGACGGTGTTACAGTTTCCCCATTTACACGTGTGCAATTACTTGCTAGAGTTTTGCAGACTCGCTCGCAAAATGAACTATAATGAACTTGGCTACACGTGCATCTTTCAAGCTCCTTCAGCACCACTTGTCCAGGGCTTCAGTCGGCTGCCAGACGTCCACAAGCTAGCGTAGTCTTTAGGTTCGTGTTGGACTCTTAACTTGGACCATTCAAAAACAGTTTTCATCCAGCTCCTTTATTAAGCTTCAGATAATAAAATGCTGCCCTGAAATATGCTAAACTTTCCTGTTTCAGTTG
>VUQR01005388.1:10217-42099 GCA_015108515.1 Hemichromis elongatus
TTCCAAAACCCACAAAAAAAAAAAAAAAAAAAAAAAGACCATTCAAATGTCAGTTAATTGGGTAGTAAAAGACATCAAAAACAGTCATGCTCTGTTGAGCGCTGGAACACAAAGTATCATGGGAGCTTTGAACTTGAAGCAATACACTCTGACCATGAAGACATGTGTTTTGCACCTATATATTTGTATGCCTATTGCTATAAGGTATAAATACTGCATCTAGGGATTGGACATTAGATTTTAGATACATACACACTTTAGATTTTGAGCACACAAAGGCCTTCTTTAACCTCCATTAAAAGTATTTTCAGTTGTTTTGCTGTTTCAGGTAGTCTGAGGTTTATGTCAAATATACTGATTTTTGTTTTTGTTTTTGAGCATGTCAAATTTATAAGAGACCCCAAGTAGAACCAGAGAACACTGGTTAGATTATATTTCTCATCTGACCTGAAAATGGCTTGAGCGGCCCAAGGACAAGCGCAGATGATGTCTGGACTAACTTATTTAGTCTGCTGCCACTGTGAGCCACCTCTGGATGAGCAGCAAAAAATAGAAGAAAGTACCTGTAAGCCCATTCACAGTAAATACAGCCAAGGTTATGAGCGCTGAACGCCAGTATCACGTTCATTCTGTGCCTTTTCAATAAATAAATTCAGTTGTTTTCTATCACAGTTTGCACAGAAGTTTCTTATCTTCTGCACTCTGTGAAAGGTGACACAAGCTCTTTTCTTCTGCTTGGATTTTTTACACTTTCTGCCATAAATTTCAAAGGGCTGGCTCTGGATTAAGCAGGTTCTGCTCTGGAAAGAACAAGATTACTCTAAATGCGCGCAACAACACGGGTGTAGCTTTTGTTCTCTGAATGTTTGCTTCACAAGCTTTGAAATTATATTTGAGTGCTGTGTGGGAATCATATAAGCTAAATGCTTGGATAATGTTTGTGAATAAATGTAAATGTTTTAACAAAATCTTGTTGGTATGAACTCTAAATTATATATTTTTTGTTTTGTTCATTTGATGCTTTATCCAAACCATAAAAAAGATGAAAGCTGACATTTATACTGCTCTGGAAAGCTACAGGTGCAACATTATATATATTTTTTCCCCACAGGTTTAGGAAGCAGAAAGAAAAGACTTTTGTTGGCATTAAGTTATACTATACAGAGTTTCATTTTCATATGACAAGACTCTTAGTGGTGCTCATGGAACAAACATCACTTTATATCTAACTGACCAAACTCAGCCCACATCATGCACTAAATACTGAGATTTTATGCACGACCCAGTGAAATCCCAGCGGGGACAGACTGGTCCTATGAGGTGTCACCGTGTATCAGGAGTATCAGACCAAAGTTGAAAGGGAAGAAACGCATATGTAGCAAAATGTAGAGTGGCACTCGCAACCTGGCTCCCTCTCTGCTGATTCAAGTCCTCTGTTTTACAAAAGCAAACTCAATCTCCCTCAGAATGTCATTATAGGGAAATCCATACTGTGAGCGGGCGGAGAAGCCAGATCTGAATCTTATTACTGTCCAATAGTGGCAGGCGGGCTCTGTGGGATGGCTTCAGAAAGTGAGAGAATGAAAGAGAAGGTATAAACTGTGTGTGGATGTGGATGTGTGTGCATGAACCACTGGTCTGTGGCAGGTTTGACAAGAGAGCAGCAAGGCAGTGCTGGCAGGTGAAGCCAATGCGATATACTGTGATTTTTCTCAGTGAACATGTCATAGCCAGCTGACCAGGCCATCTGAAAATAAGAGAGGCCATCTCTCCTACACTTAACTCTGTCTCCTTCTCTGCCGACCGCCCGTACTTTTCATTCGTCATCTGTTACTCCTCCCCACTCTTTCCAAATCCGTCTCATTCCTTCCAAATGTCTCCCTCTTTGTCCAAATCCTCCAACTCCTTCTCTGCTTCTTTCATCCACTTCTCTTTCCAAATCCTCGTGATCCCTCCCTCGCTGTTTGAAACTTCATTCTCCATCTCCCGTTCAGGCGCACACTGCTGCTTTTGGGGTGTGTCTTTAATCTGGTGTGGCTTCACACTGATGGCTATGGCAAAGAACAGGGGAACTGAAGCAATCGCCCACTTAACGACACATTGCCTTTTGTGTTACATTAAAGGTGAGTGGGTCATCTTTCAGCTACAGTTCACTGTTTCCTGCCTCCAGCTAGAAAGAAATGTGAAGCTGCCTGCTCTCAGGTGCATATATGTGTGTACATGGCAGTTTAGTGCGCTTATGTGCAAATGTATTAAAGAGAAAGAGAAAAAGGGTAAGAGAAAAAAATATGTATTTGCATTGTAAATCTGGATCTACATTAACAAGGTATGGAGGGTAAGGAAAATGTCTAGCAGGATGAGTTCTTCTAGGATTGCACTGAAATTTTATATGCTGGAATTCAGAATTTCAATTTAAAATATAATATAATCTTCATCCAGATAAAGAGTCTCAGGACAATTGAAGAATTAATCTCTTTCTGTATCAACATCTTTTAAAATGCACATCACATAAAGAAAAAAAGTCCAATGATGTTTTGGATGGGCAATGATGCAAAACCATTAGACAGTATGTAAAAAAAAAAGAACTATATTCATATTCATATTGATGAAAACCATAACATTAAAAATTAAACACTAATATTGTGTAAATGCCCAAGTGATTATATCAAAAAAAAATTGTGTACCTATATAAATATTGTTTTTTTTGCATGTACAGACGTGGACAAAGAGAGCTCTCTCTCTCAGCATACTTCAAGAAGAATTTCCGATATCAAATATCTGTTTTTTGCATTATTCGCTTGCTTATTGCGCACAAGTCTACTGTGGTTTACAGCAAGAAAGCATCATTTCTGCTGTTCATTAACGAAGAAATGGAAACTTTTTAAATGTATTACAAATTGCAAAATGCTTAGCCCTGTTTCTAATCAAACCTCTGTAACTTTGCTCTGCTTCACTTCAGCAGCATCAGGTAATGTTTATATGTTGAGTCATGGTTTTCTTCCGTTTTTGTTCTACTGTAGAACATTTTTAGGTCAGTAATACATTTATCACTGCGCAGATAACAACATAAAGCAGGAGCAAGACAACATGCCAGTGAAGACATAGAAACGTGTAATAATGTATAATGGTGAGTAGGGTTGGGCGATATGTAAAAATTTTCAACCGACAATCATTAAGTGCAATAATCGACGCTGGGTGATATATTCACGCACATGCAGACTTGGGTCGGGTGCATCCTTCCTGACCCCTCCATATCCCAGAATTCATAGCGCGGGCCAGTTTTCAACCAAAAAACCTTGATGTATGAACAAATATTATAAATAGACGCACAACTGTGACCTGGGCTCATATAGTGAAACGGTATTTTCCCCCGAGAGACACTAGGACCACTGTACTATAGATCTGAATCGATATCTCTATACCATAGTATTAATAAAACTGATAACATCCACAAAGATTTATTACAGCGCACTTCAAAGAACTAAACTAGCTTGCACACGTAACAGACATTTATAGTATTGCCTCATGTTATTACATTCTGATAAATCGTAACCTTGGTTGTCAGTAAGGCGATATGATGTTCCTTTAGAAAACATAATTAGTAGGTCCTTCTTTTCTGCAGTCTATACATCAATTTACTGTCCTTTGCTGCTCAAATGTATAGTTAATTTAATGACATGATTGCCTTGTTAATTAAGAGCCCACTTTAGGATTTTGCACTTATGAAATATCTTTGTTCTTTATAACAGTACCAATAAATTCATATTTGTCTGCAGATTATAGTCTCCAGGTAGAAATGGAGCTAACAGCCTGCTTTATAGATATTTTCAGGATGTCCATTACCAGAGGCAGAGTGCTGGACACCCTTTGCTGGGCCTCTTTATTGCACTAAGTGGACCACTATTTTTGAGATGTTGAATGGCCTCTTGACATTGTGGGCTGATTACTAATGTTTATGTGCTTGGATCTACCAGGGGCTGCAACAATGCAAAAACTGAGAGGCCATTTTTTGTACATTTGATTCAGCAATTTTGTTAATTTTGGCATCAACAATAAATGCCATAATGTCCTTGTCTAAATAAACACAATGTATATCTATCATTTTTCTTTTCCAGATCATGCTTTTAAAGATTTTACTTCTTTCAGCACAGCTTCATATTATTAATATTGTACATAGTCTACTTGGTAAAGGTCATCCTTGAAATGACATCACAACATTTACAATGACATTTACCGCAACTTAATCCCCAATATTTAGCACATTTAATACCTTTAAGATTCATCTAAGAAGGAACTGTATCCAAGAAAAAGAAGAATCCACATGCATTTGACATTAATAACAAAGTGTCACCGTGCCAGGCTAGATAGTAAAAGGAGAATGTTATCCAAACAAAGGTGACTCCACCTGAAATGGGTGGAGTGTAATGGGTACTTAGACCATTTTTACGCCAATAGGGAACATAAAAAAGAAAATGCCAAGGGATGAATAATATTTAGACAGGCTCACTCTTCTCTGAATATTTTGCCTATTATAATAATTTGTTCTTAGTCACAACCTTTGTATCCACAAGGCAGTTGTCTCCCCCTAGAGTGTTTTGTCCTTGAACTGTATCACTCCTTTGCTTTACCTGTGTGTGTGTCTAAGTCTGTGATCTTGCCACCCCCAGGGCTGTCTTCCAGACCCTTGATGTTTTACCTTTTGTCTCTGTTTATCACCTGTCTGTATCCCCACTGCCCCTGTCATCTTCTTGTGCTTCTGAATAAACAGCATGATTTCTCAGGGGTTTTGGGTCAGCTTACCTTCCAAAACTGACGCTGTGCTGGTAAGCCTACCATATGTTTGAATACTTTAATAAGCATTCCAACACAAGTACCCTTTTTGTTTGGGGAAAAATGTTAGATGCTACGGCAGTGTATTAGATAAAAGACATATATTACCATCCAACAAAAACACTCCCTGGCTGCACCATTAGATATACCTGTTCAACAGTTATTACAAATACCTAATCAGCCAATTAGATAGCAGCGACTGAATTAAGGGATGTAGACATAGCCAAGGTGACCTGCTGAAGTTAAACTGAGAAACAGAATGGGGGAGAAAGTTGATTCATGTGACTTTTTACATGACGTGGTTGAAAGTGGTCTGTGTAGTTCAGAAACTGCTGATTTTCCCACACAAACATCTCATGCCAATTCCTGTTGTGACATTCAGATGGTAGAGTCAGAATTTGGCATAAACAACATGAAAGCATGGATCTTTTTCATTTCTGGTATCAACACTTAACTTTGGACCCCTTAATACCAACCAAGCACCACAAACATCGCAGAAAAAGGGGGTTAAACCCAGTACTAGACAGGTATACTTAATAAAATGTCCGATGTGTATACGTCCATATGTATGTATGTAAAACAAGTGGATATCAAACTGTCAAACATCACCTACATCATCTTTGTAGTGACAGATGCCACATAAACATGACTTGACACAAACACACACACACACCATGTGAATAAAACTAATACATACCCGATATTTGGAGAGGTCGATCCTCAACGAGTTGTGCAGCTGGTCCAGTAATTTGACAAATTTCTCCCTCTGCAAGGATCAGAATTGTATAATTGAGTTTGGAGTATCACTTTAAAAGTATTGCACCTAAAAATTTCTAACACTGCATGGTGTGGAGCATATCTTCGCTTTTAGTAATTCAGTTTTATTTGCTGGAACAAAATGTTGCCAGCGTCAGCTTGCTGGCTAAAAATATTATATGATGCCTTACAACATTAACTTCTGAGATGTTGATGATTTTATACAAAACTTATCGTCCACAAGAACTATTAAAAACAAATAGTCAAGTCAACAGTTCAATATCAGCTTGTAAAAAAGTGAAACGTGTCACTTAAGTCTGCCTGTTGCCAATAGAAATTAAATTTTTTGATGGACAATATATTACACTACAGTTGGCAGACAACGACAAAATATTAGGTGTACTTACCCCAAAGTTAGAGGCAGCAAATCGGTCTGAAGCAGAGGCAGTGGTTGTGGTGGTGGTAGTGGGATGGGCGAAGTAGGAATTGATATTAGCAAGCAGGTTGCTCATCACTGCTGGCACCCCAGGACACATGTATTTGGCGGACAGACAAGAGAAATGCCTGCAGAGGAGAATAAACAGCTATTATCGTCCAACAAGTGGCTGAGAGACTAAGCAAAAAAGGCATGATTTCTCCACAAGGGAACATAAAACAATTACATGAAAAAGTACAAATTATGATCCCACATCAACTGGGCAATTTCAGAAAGAAGCATCAAGAGCTCCACATGCCCTTACATAGTGGTGATAAAATGCATGTGCTAAGTTACAAAGGTGAGAAAAAAGGCTGAAAATGATTCTGTGCCACTGTAGTAACCATAATAAAAAAGAAAGTGAGAAGACATAGAGCAGTAGAGTATTTCCTAATCATATTTCAGCTTCCAATGGCTGAAGGGAGAACATATTTTAATGTTCCAAACAATTACTTCTGTTAGAAGAGTTAGTGCAAGTAGACCACTGCCCCTGTTCATGTAGTAAAATGTGTCTTCAATGAGTATCTATAGAAAATTGTGTCATAAATCAGACTGAGCTGTATAACCTATACTGTTAATGACATAAGGCTGCAAAGTAACAGATGGAGCATATAGGTTTAATAATAAATCAAGGGAGGTTCAAAGGAGGAGAAATTAAATGTGTAAATTTAACTTAGAACCATTAATCCTGTATTTTTAAATATCGCAGGCATAGACTCCAGCACGGTATTTGATCTGCCTGGCTGAAATCAGCCCAACAAAAACTAGATCTCAGCACTGGATTGTAAAATAAAAGCGAGGGAGGGGGTGAGGATGACAATGAATGAGAGCTCTTTTACTGCTGCAAACTTGACATCTTCTTGTTACCTTTTCTAATCTCCCTAGATCCTTTTTTTTAATTCTGTGACTTTTAGACTACACACAGTAACAGCGGCACATGCCACTTTGGATTTGGCATGAACTTGCCCTCTCTCTCTACACGCATCTGAGCAGCGCTACCCAGCAGTAATTAAGTGGTGGAGCCTGAGAGGCCTAGTTTGAGCAGGGATCTCTGCCTGAGTGAGGAGCATATGCTCCTTTTAACACTCCGTCCTGCTGCTCCACAAGCCTTTTGGAATGTGTCTTAAATCATAATGCAGCAGGATGTTGTTATTCTAGAGTGTATACCACATATAAAATTAATAAGTGCAATAAACTGTATGTTTACTTTAATGCATCTCAAAACCATGTACACCTGAGCTGCCTTTTCAGCCTCAGGCATGACCCATAGCAAACAAACATTTGGATGCATGAGAGCTTAAAGCAAGGTAAAATGAGCTGAACTTTATACATTTAGTATATTTTAGCACCGCTACGTTTAAGGTAAGTACTGTACTTCAGTCTTACAGCTTTAGATACTACCTTAGAGATTGCAACTTTGCATTCCCTTACATATCACCAAATTACATTTATGACCATTTTAAATATTACGTGTTGCTTTAACGGGTTGGCAAAATATCTAAGTACCAACTGATTTGTCACAGAGTTGAAATCTGGGCTATAAAAGAACTGGACAGGTTGTCTAATCTACCTCTACTTGCCTGAGTTGCTTCCATGTTCCATTGGCAGATTAGGTATTTGTGTTAACTAACAGTTGAACAGGTATATATAATGACGTGGCCAGTGAGCTTCAAGACACAGTGATGCTGCAAATACATACAGAACATGCTGCTGTCTCCAACAAAATGACCTCCAACAAAATGACGCAGTTAAACTTAGCTGAAGCTTAAAAAATCAATGTGCAAATTAATGCGCATTACAATATATTTTTTGACAGAATAGTAAAGCTGACATACATAATAGAAATTATATATATATGCTCTCATTTAAGGTTTTGAATTCATGATTTTTATATTTACTGGCATTTTTTCATGAGGTGCTATTATTAATTTAATAGGATTCAAATCCACAAATGTGAACATGCCTGAATGTCGGGCTTTGAGACTGAAGACATATATTTTGAAACTAAGAACATCTTGCTCAGTGAGTCATCACTTCCACAGAGTTATGTGGAGTAACGGTAGCAGATTTACACCGCTTTCTTTTTTTGTGGAGCGGACACACACACACACACAAAAACACAAACATGTTCTCATTGGGAGGCCTATTTAATTACTCTGCTTTCAGCCTCCAAATTACCCAGGAGCACTTGGGGTTAGGAGAGCAAAGTGAATGATGCAAAGAGAGTGATGATGGCATCCGCTGAATTCCCATGGTGCTTTTAGAGCTGGATCTCCTGAGCCCATTTTCAAGAGGGAAGACATTGCCTCCCCTAAAGTTATCCTGCTTTGTTTGTTTTTTTTTGTTTTTTTTTACCAGCGGGTGAGATGTACTACACACTCACATATCATTTAATGGGTTCAGATAGCTATGAAAAATAAAAATAAATTGATGATGAGGGATGCGGACAGAGAGACAGGGGATCGAGGGAGTGGTGATAGAGTGCGATGAAGAAAAACGAAAATGAGGGAGGGGTATGCTGGGAGTTGATGCAAAGGGCACCGGTGGGAAAGTGAGCCTTCACAGCTACTGTGATTTATGCAGTCGTGATGTCTGGAGTTACTGGGAGTCAAGGTTCAGTGATGAACAAAAGCGAAAGGTAGGACCTTTCATAAATTCCTGATGAAACATAATCAACGCTGATACAAGAAACACCATGATTAAATAGGGTTCAAGCGTGAAGCATCAACTCCACCTGATAAAGCGGGTAATCAGGCCACTTACTGCCCTTAGATAACTTAGCTATGATACAATGCACTGTCACAGTGAATCAACAGCATGTCAGCTAGCAACGCTCCATCAGTTTGCTCCACCAATATGATCCAACATGTCAACAATACTTGTGCTATATTTGGGCTGTTGTTGTAGCAGCTGCACCCCTTTCTTGTGTGGATATTCTATGATAACAACTGAAGGATTTTGGAAACAATTAAAACTGACTTTGCAAGGTTAAAAGGAAAGTCAGCTGAATGTTTGCCCTACAGGGCCAGTAGTAGTGAAGATAAAGTCCACAGGGTTAAATCATAATCAGTAAGAGAGTGGGTGGTGCGAAAATCAAACACACTCAGAGGCCAGTGGTTAACAAATAACATTAACACATTTTAAGCAAATGATTTGAAAATAATTCTCAGTCCTGTTTGATCACTTGATTTTTCAAACTTGAAAGCACAAATATGAGTTCAGCCTTCCATCCAATTTGCCAACAATGCGTGTGTAATTAGGGTCTGATTTAGTTAGGCAGCAGTTAATTACATAGTCAGCTAGTGGGACTGCCCAACAAGTGCAGGGGGAACAGAGCTTAAAAGGTGCACTTCGTTGGGCTTTTCAAACCTAAGCTCATACTGAAACCAGACTGCAGAGATACTCAGTGACTCATTATTAATGAATTACTGCAGTAAAAGTCATTAGCAAACAATAGATAATAGCTGATATAATGCAAGTGACTATCTTTACCTGTTTAATTCTCAAAACCATTTTTAATTTCAGCTAGTAAAGCTTGCTTTATTTTCTGAGTTCAATTGCCCACATGATATACTGAAAAGTATCTTACTATAATATTATATGACTGCAAAAGGTACACAGGTACACAGTAAGCTCCTGAAGGATCTCATCTATATCAGATAGTATGACGTTGCCTAGCAACCATCTGGCTCACATGAGCAATTTTTAGCATTTATGCATCTATAACACCTTATTAATGCATCATGTCAATTTGATTTCACAACAATAACACAAAAACAGCAAAGGTTTAATATAGTAACTTTGGGTGTCCCTATATTGTGATGTTTATTGTATCAACATGTCAACTTCAACTATATTCAGAGACTAGCATGGACATCTACCAGTAACAAAAATATCTAATATGGGATTGTTATTAGAATCTATAAATAGAAAAGGAGGCTTTAATGGCAGTTTTGAAACTGCTGAACTATATTTTTGTTGGTAGAGCGATCCAGGTGGGTTTCAATTTGGTCTGTTTCATTTCAGGATATTTTAGATTAAAGTTCTGAAACGGTCTCAAACTTTGGCACGTAGCCAAGCAAGAGATAGCCTAAACATGCTAAGTTTTACATGAGATAATATCAAGATAGACGCCAGCAGATTCATGCATGGACAATTAAAACGGAGAAGTAAACCTTAATTAAAGCTCAGAGATATTTTCTGTACGAACGTCATTGCAGTAGTTCCTGACCAGCTCAGTGAATGTCACACAGAGCAACAAGTGTTTGCTGAGTTTAAATGACCCTGTTTAAAAAAAAAGTTTTTATAAGACTGTATAATCAACATAAATATTTTAGAAGAGGAGAAATCCATTCACATACGAATACAAAGATACACTTGGAAATGTAAAGTAGTGCATCTTGGTTGAAGCTCAGAGGATTAAGTAAACATGCTGTGTAAAGTCAAAAAATTAAATCTGCTGCTAATGAAATAGATGATGGATACGTGCATTGTGCAGATTTGTTAACAATTGCCTTAACACAGCACAATGTCAAATGTCAGTGCATGACCTTGATCAATATTTAAAGGTTTTAATGTTTCCAGTGGTGTCACTGCAGAGGAATGTGTTTGGGGGTCACGATGTAGACAAAGAGATAAACATTTATAGACAGAAAGGGTCACAGAGGATCAGCGACACAAGCAAGGAGGATAACAATGCTGTTTGTGTGCCCATGATCAATGTGACAAAGGCAGGTTAGGAGGTTTTTCCATGAGACCAACAATTAATCAATCAAACTTGGGAGCTCGATAGTTCTCCAAGCTCTGATTGTGCTGAGGAGACATCTTTACTACTCCAGTTCTCCTTGAGTTGTCCTTCTCACATCTCCTTCTCTCCTTCCACTCTGGTAAATGAGACACTGACAGATTGGTGAGGTAAAAGGCCATAGATCAGGGTGGTACTAACGTCATAGCCTGATAGATGGATTCCACTCCGTATCTCATGGCAAACTCATCCACTATCTCCTGAGATACATCGTCAAAGTAGACCTTCCACGCCTCTTCCCCTTTCACCTGCGGGATCTTCACTACCCCGCCGTTCTTCACCTCGGTCAGATAGTGGAAAAGGTTCTGTGAGTGGCAAGAGAGATAAGAGAGGAACAGGTTAGGGTGATGGAGCACGGTGTCATGACAGTTTTTTTGTATGGTGCATGCCAGCTGATGAAAAACCTTATCATTGCTGTAACTGTCTTTATAAACACGATGCTTAGAACCGTGACAATGATTACTGGATTAGAACGACAACTTTACCTCATGTAAACAGGTGTACTGGCCATGAGGAGGAACCACGTTTTCCTCCCCTTTCATTTCCACGCTGATCTTGAGTCTGATGGCACCAGATACTGCCGATTTGTCAGTTCTTTTATCTGTAAAACATTACAGAGTTGGATTAGACATTTAAAATAACATATAATTATCAGAGGAGTAGGTGGCAATATTGGTTCAATTTTAATTCTATCCAAAAACACACGGTACAATTTCTATTTTCTCTATTTTGAGCTATGCACTGTGGTTATCGTGCACCAGATTGACTAGTATGGACTGGTAATTTGTTCTTTTTTTACTCTGCACAGCTTTCTAAATTGCGGGCCATTGATTTTGACAATTTTTTTCTTCACAATAGCAGATGGTGAAATAAGTTAAAGACCTAAAGCACATTAATCTCTACAAGTTTTGTTGCACCCAGTAAAAAAAAAAGAAGAGCGCGACTGAAAAGGAGAGAAATAGAGCGAGAGCGTGAGATACAAGCTCAAGCCTGTAAGAAGTGACCTCACGCAGAAAAAGAACATCAAATTTAATAATGTCCATCACTTATGAATCTGTCCTTGACCACACTACAAGGAAGAGTGCAGCACTGTGAAAAAGTGCTTCCTCCCTTTGGAATTCCTTAGATTTTTTTGGCATATTAGTCACATTTAAATTGTTCGGATCAATCAAACAAGTTGTACTATTATGCAAGGATAAATACAAAAATTGAGTTTTTAAATGATAATTGTATTTGTCAGAGAAAAAAAGTTATTCAAACTTAGCTTGTCCTATTTGAAAAAGTAATTGTCCCCTAAACCTCATAACTGGTTGTTCCACCAATGGTAGCAAGAACTGCAATCAAGCGTTTGTGATAAATGACAATGAGTCCTTCACATCACTGTGGATGTGTTGCGTTTTTAGATCTTTTAGCCTATTTCACTCGGTTAGACAGATTCTATTTGAATCATTTCTTGATTCAACAGGTCAAAGAATAATAAGCAACAATCAGACCTATGTGTGTTTAGTGAAACCGAATTGAACCCTTTCCAAAAATTGTGGTTAATCACAGTTAATTCATGATACACAGGGCCAGGTAGTTTTGGATAGCTTTTTCCCCTTAATTAATAGGAAGTGTGACAAATGTTAAAAAAGTATTTAAAAAAGAGCACTGTGTAAAACATTCAAAGACGAATGTTAAAATACATCAAGACATAATCGAAAAGACAAAACTTGCCAAGAGGCATTAATGACACATGTAATGACATATATCAACCATGTGGGTTTATTCCTCCACTAGCAAATATCAACACTCAAAGACCATATGCGACAAATAAAAAGAAAACCTTAAAACCTGACCCCTACAGGAAGGAGACTGGGTGACTCTGTGGAGAGTAATTTGCTGGTGCGGGTTGGGTTTATTTTTCACCTTAGAAGAAAGGGTCAGCACAAATCAATACAAAGTTGTTTTCAGGTGATCTCTTTTATCCCAAGATGAAATATTTCCTTCCTCATGGGAGTGGTCTCTACCAGAGAGAAAGTGGTCCCATCCGTGGAGCACGAAGGGTCAGTCAGAGGTTTGATGAGCATGGAAATAATGAATGACGCTATGGCCTTTGCAGTTGACAGATATCAAAACAGTTAAACGTGAATGGAAGGATTTATTGGACATCATTCTCCTCCACCATCGTCACCTCAGTGCACGAGGAAATCATGCGTCAAAGTCAAAGAATTTACTTGGCACATCGAGTCCCACTGCATACTGAGGTAATTCATGTTGGGGTTTCCTTTTATTTGTCACCTGACTCCACACATCAGCATTCAGTGAAACACAGAACCAGAAGAATGATGGATTAGACACTGACAGGTCTGGTAGCTAATGACGCTGTGGGGGTTCTTTACAGGCATTTAACTGGAGCCCCTCTGTGCTCTCGTATACAGTTCAACTGTTCTGTGTCAATGCAGTGCAGTTTTCCTCTGCAGTCAGTTGCTCAAGAGACCAACAAGTAAAAAATAATAACATCACAAAGGGACAGACACAAAACGCAAAAGGACCAGATTGAAGAGGTTCTGAAGAGGCTTAGAGAGGAGAGCAGCTGGAGGGGTGGACACCCACACCAGCATAGGCCTGTTTAAACATTCATTGTGGACATTTAAAAAGGCATAGAGCAGCAGCAGTGGGAAGGGGTCACTATTACCACAAATTGCTTCCTTTTAGCTCGAGAGGCAAACAAAGACAGCACCCGCCAGTCGTAATACTTCAGCAAAAGTGGGATCTTCCATTATGCTGCCATTCAACCTCATGCAACATTGTGAAACCAGTGATATATGAGAGCAGATACAGTGAAAAACAGCACATGGACAGTAATGGTGGCCACAGCTAAACCACATTATATCTCACAAGCAGTTATCAGCATAAGCTGTTAAAGCAGCTGGAATGTAACAGGAAAGAGAAGACATAAAGCGTTTAAATGAGGCTGCATTGCTTCATATTGTGCGAACTTTGCAAAATGTGCAATAACCTTAATAATGATTGCCTGGGAAGCAATATGTATATTCATATTTTGGTAACGACTCTACATTCATACCCCCTCAAACCTACCCCACCAACCATCTTAATCCAAAAGTCAATTTCAGTCAGGCTCACATTAGTCCAAGAAAGTTATTATTCCATCTGTAATAATTTATATTCTGCACAAGGCTCTGTTCTGAGACCTCCCTGCCCTTCAACATGCACACTTTGAAAGCCGGAGGCAGAAAGGGCACACCTCCTTGCTCGTTTATGTGTATACAAAAAAGCCTGAGGCTGGGACAGCAGCAAGAAAACGCTTTCCCTACTAACATACAGAAAGGTGCAAGCGTCAAACAAACAAGCCCAACACTGCACACCCCAAAAAGAAATTCAAGCTAAGATGTCATCACATTTTCAGATAATAGTAACATACCTAGATTGTACCATACGTCCATCTCCCCACTGAGAGTGCGAACCTCGATGATGGTCTGGCCCAGGAAATCATCTGACTCACGCTTGAAATGTTGCTTCACCCGTGATTTGATGTCATCGTCCTCATCCCACACACGCACCTTGATGCGGTCGGTAGCATTATGACATTCACTGGAAGTTAGAGGTTGATTACGTCAGGTCAAAAAAATAAAAAATAAAATAAAATCACAGTAACATAAACACCAATAGTAGCAAAGGCATATTCAGTGACAGCTCATCAGGTTGGGGTATTCAGCAGAGCGGAATGGCAATCAAATGTACAATTGAAGCATAAATATGAGCTCAAATACGCACATACTTGCAAGCCTTTTCTACCAGGCATATGGAGAACAATTCTTGCCTGATTCAAATAAAAAAATATTAGTTTTTTTTAATTCAGTGAGTGTAAATGTCTCTCAAGTCAAAATTTTTGGAGAGCGTCTCTCTGCCTGGCATGAAGATTTACCTCAAAACATTGCATGACCTTTATTCTATATCTCTAGTTTTACTTTTTCCCCTACTACCTACTAAATTTATCAGAATAAAGCTGAGCATTTCACCAGCATCACTGTTAAGCATTCATAGCAGAGATTATTTATTTGGGAGTTATAAGTTCCACTGTAAAATATCCATTGCATCCTCGCATATGTACAGTTGACAGATGCTTCACAATAATGACGCTGCTAAACAGAACATCGTTGACCAAATCACTTCTGAGGTTAAACTGTTCTCCGGAATTAAAACCAAGAGATTACATTTTGCTCTAATGACATCTTGGATGTGACGGCCAGAGAGAAAACAGTTCTGCAGTTTTTGGTTGTTTTTTTTTTTTAGCTAATCCCTTTCTGGGGAAAGCACTGGCTGCTGCTGCCGCACTAGTCTGGGACTTTGCTCTCTGCCAAGTACACAGTAACGTATCGCTCTATTAATCTACATCCCTGTAGTAATGGGAAAGAGCTTTATTACAGCCACAACTGGAGTCTCATTACAGATGTGGAACCGTGTTTGTTACTAGCTTAAAACACACAAACATTCAAAAAATCTCAAAAGGACACGCACAACCACACAACCATATGCTAAGAAGTTATTATGATTATTATGAATATATTTAATATCCCGACCACTAAAAAGTCCAAAACAGAATGATTAAAAAAAATCGACCTTAATTTCATTTCATTTTACATGAAAAGAGCAACACGTGAGAATCACAGGCAAAGATGGCAAAAAAACCCTTTTCTGATCCTTTAACAGTACTCTATTACAAACGGAGGATTATTGCAGCTAAACTGAAAAGAAAAAAGGAAAACAAATAAACATGCAATGCTTTGTTGAAGCTTTGTGGACTGGGGCCAAACTTGGCCTAAAATATATGTCCGTGTAGTTTTCTATTAGTTTTAACAGAGACATCCAAAAAAGCTAAATATTTTAATATCTGATCATTAACTGCATAATGAGCATTTACAAATTTACATTTACAGCTTTGGATGCTCTTACTGTTATCACTTTTCAATGCAATAATGGTGAGAAGCCATGTATCTGGTGTGCGAGGCATTGCACAGCACTACTGAAAAACTAATGTCATATATATGTTTAAGCTTTGCCGCTACTAAGTGAAAGAAATCCACTTTCCTCTCTACACTTTACTATTTTTACTTCTGGTACTCATCTAAATGAAGAATAGTTCATTAAGGTAAAGACGACAAGCTTCACACAAGGTTTATAGAAGAGCCAGGCACTTGTATTTTCTAAACTATCGATTTGGGAATAAATTATAGGTTCAAAATAGTTTCCTGAAAGCTGGTTTAAACTTTTTATTAAAATGTACTTGGTTTTAGATTAGTGATAAATTGTAACGGCTATAATTTTTTGTGTCAACATAATTAGGAATACAAACAATATTAACTGAAAGGAAGAGAGGTGACCACATCAATGCAATAAGACTACACAACAACAAAAAGTATTTTACTTTGACTTCCACATCCTCCTCCTATCACTATGGGGTTATAACCTGTGTTATTTGCCTTGATGAATGCCTGAGGCTGATGTGTAACATGTTGTAAAACAGCTATCAGGTAAGAGTCAGTAATAAAAAAAAAAAAAAGGGGGTGGGGGGGTGTTAAGCTCACCGAAGATTATCTGGTCAGGCAGAGGTCAAATTAATAGAGAGAACTCACAAGTTAAACTTCTCATCCCAAACTGGATTGAGGTTTCCAAAGATGGTCTTCGTCCTGCGTTTGGTCTTGCCCACCTGGACGGTTACATAAGGGTCGCTGGAGCCCGTTTTATCCTTGGCCTGTAGACCCTGCGCACTCATAACTGGAGACAGGAGATAGCTGGAGATCAGTGGAGGGCCATTGAAGTACTACAAGTACTACAAGCTGTAAATATGACATAGTTTTTTATGTCTGACCTCTCTGGCATAAATAACACTGCTTAAATATGCCCTTAAGCAGTGTTGTATTTAACATGGTGTGTTTCTAAAACAGTTATTTAAGATATCATCCAAATTAAACATATTAAATATGTATTTCTTTTAGTTTTTTTAGAGTCTGCCATGAGAAGCTGCAAGTTTCTCACATCCCAAAGAAATTGCTTGTTTTGCCGGACTCAGCCTGCAGTAGCCAGTGCAACAAAGCATCTCTCTGGCTCCTTGACAGCAGCCATTATTCATTGTTTTTGGTATGTGTTGTCTATGGATTATCCCTTCCTACATCTAGGCTATATGAGGTTTCCACCTCTGTGTTTATGCCCACTGCTGGGTTTCAGGGAAAACTCATTGATTCTGAATCTCACTTCCACACACAGAGGATGGTGCAGAGGAGAGACAGTAGTATTTCACTGTGCCATAAAAGGGAAAAAGGACACTGCAGCATTAAATATGCATAAGTGACAGTCTAAATAATTCAGGGTACATATATATCCTTCAGCTCAATGCTGACAGGAGCTGGTGGGCAGGATAGAGAGGTTTGGGAAGCCACGGCCTGCATGCTTGCTCCGGAGGTGCTCAAAATTCAGGGCATCCTGTAGTAAAGGAGAGGTCTGAGGAACTGACTTATGCTTAAAGGGGTCACATGTATGCTTATGATAAAGCACTTGTTAAAATTACCCATGGCAAGTAAACCTGCTGCCCTCAAACCTTTTTATATAAGAATTCAATCCTAGACATGACATGCTGCTGTTACAAAACATTTTTTACAGCGGCGTTTTGAATTCACCACTCGCCGTGTTCAATTTTTTCACAATTACTTCTGTACATTTTCCAAACAATAACAAATGGACCACAAATCCCTCTGATGGAAGAGTGCCATAAAAGACAGTGTCACTACGCTCACCTCAACACTTTTAATATCTTAGTTCTGTCTGTGAAAGCCAGCCGTTTATTTCTTGCTACTTTCCTGTGTTAAAACGAATAAACCAGAGGCAAATTAGGTGTTTCACAGCATTTTAACCCACAGCAAAGTCTTTTTGTAAAACTTAAATCTTATTGAATCCTGTCTGTGAATCCCATGTGGCTGTCTGCGTTTAAATTTTCACAAATTTATTGTGCACATTCCACAAACACAAAACACCTCATGCTCACTGTCTGTGCTGCACAGTTAATAAGAGTCTGATTTTATCTAATGACTGATAGAGTAAATAAATTAAAACTTGTGGACTATTCAATAATTCCCCCGAAAAATCAACTGAGGTAAGCATGGGTCTTTATCAAGTCTCTTTCACTCTTATTTTTTCTCCTGTTCTGCTCTCCCAGTCCTCTGCCTGTTGTTCCCTACATCTCCATTTGTCGCCCCACCTTCTCTGTTGCTATTTCTCTCTGCTGTATTGACACTGTGAGAAATGCAAGGCGGGCAATAAATGAGCTGGACCTGGCACAGTTGCCTCAGAGATGGATCGCTGTCCCCGGCCACATTACAAATATAACTTTCTGACCTTCTTTCAGAAGCCAGTTAACATACATGGGAGAAATCTTTAATCCCTGAGATTAGATTATAGTGTGTCCCAGATTCACTCTACAGAATGACATAAACCGAAACATGCAAACATGGTCATCTAGAACTATCTACAGAGAAGAACAGCAAGTCCTATACTAAAAATGTTTGAACAGCAGATCTTTGGATTTCATGCCTATGGCTTTTTTGTGTGTGCGCGTGTTGCAGCAAAGACCATATAAACAACAAAACAGAGCTGTGGTTTAACAATCAAAGAGGCAAAGACAGACATAATTAAATGTTAACAAAAAAAATGTTTAGTTCAGTTTGTTAGTTTTGTTTAACAAAAGAAACAGAAACCGTAAGGTAAGAAAAAACACACATTCATTTTGCATTTAGATCCCTAAAAAGGAGAAACTGTTGAGTCTGATAAACCTAATTACCATGTTACCTGTGGAACTGATAATCCACACCCGAGCCCTGATCCTCGATGCCCTACACCTTAGCCTACCACCTCAGCAGAATAAATGTTTTCCATCTGAATATGAAGTAAAATGCTGTCAAATGGCACTCGGAGGCAAGACATTTTTGACTGGCATATCTAAGAAAGCTTGAGGTGTTGCTTTTGGGCATCTCATTTTCAAAGTAAATTCTGCAAAGTTGAGTCAGTATAGCAGTTAAAGCGATTACCATGGTCGTGAAAAAGACATAAAGCTCTCTTTCAGTTGCAGAAATTACTGTTCAACTGTAATAATAAGTCATTATAGCCTCTTTATTACAACATCTCTGATGCTTTGTACTTAATGTGCCATCATTTAACATTTAGCAATCATCATGGCAAACCTGATAAACTCTCCCACTTAACTGTTTCTTGTTTTTATTAGCACTAGATACAAAAATCAAGCATTCTCAAAAATACATAGCTTCCTTCGGTGCTACACAAAAAAAATTGGACGGTGGATGATTGCAAGAATCCTTTCGAAAAATAATTTATTATATTATCTCCAGTAATGACCCGCATGGTATTAAAAGCAAATTATCTCTCCTCAAACTGCCAGATCAATTTCTATTTCTGCAGATGAATAAATATGTGTTTCTGCTTGTGGTCTGGTGTCAGAAAGATTATTAATGAGATGAAACTCGTTAAATTAACATTGCTTGTCGTTTGAGATGGCCTCTGACAGTTTTGTTGAATTGCTATTTGAGACAAGGGTCACTCATAGAAGACATTACTGGCTGAGAAGCAATTATCAGTCATCTGCTAACTGATGACAAATAAGAGGTAATAAAAAAAAATCCATTGTTGCTATGGTATGACCCATATTTCAAATTTTCCTAGATGATGAACTTTCTGGTATGATGAGAAATTGGGCTAACCTGTTATGCTGATTTTGGCCGACCACTTGGAGGTCCCTTCCAACACAGCCTGCTTGGCTGTCTTCAGGTGGCTGCTGAAGTCCTCTTTGGAGATGTGGAACATCTCCTGGATCACTTCAAATACTTCAGGGCGGTTCTTCTCCCTTATCTTCATGCGTTCCTTCATAGCCATGATGATATTTTGGGTTTTATCTTCTGCCCCATGCTTGGAGCTCTTCTCCACTGCCCCTGAAAAAAATAGACTAAGTAGTTTGCATACTCTGTATATAAATATTAAGCACTAAGCTTTCTACAGTCACACTAAAGAAGACAATGGTTGGAGTCCGTGGCATAAGGAGTCGGTTGCCATCTGCAAAGCAGTTTTGGTTTGTCAAGATGTTAAAATGGTAATATGAAAGAGTCGGCCTGCTCACAGTTTGCAATTGAATGGGATCAAGTTAGCAATTACATGCCATCTGTTTATGATAAGATGGCAATTAACTGCAGTAAATGACCAAAAATTGCAAAATTTTTTGCCATCTACATACAAAGTTGATCCAAATCCCTTACTGCAAAGAGACATGTCATGGACGAGTTTCAGTCATTGGATCAGATTGATTGCAATGTGTTGGCCAAATATCAGTGTTTAAAAATTAGGCTGCAATTATTTACATTCAGTCTGAGCCTGTTTGTTTGGAGACTGGCTGCCTCCCACAAGAAAACTTGTGCAATCACACTGTGAAAGTGGTTGATAGCTAGTCGCCACAGCAACTTGCAA
Organism: Hemichromis elongatus; assembly: GCA_015108515.1. Classification (NCBI taxonomy): domain Eukaryota; kingdom Metazoa; phylum Chordata; class Actinopteri; order Cichliformes; family Cichlidae; genus Hemichromis; species Hemichromis elongatus. The sequence goes on from VUQR01005388.1 coordinate 30,608, forward strand.
TCATTTGCTGAATATAAAAAAAAAAACCTCAATGCAATTGCTGGGCAACCATCAGATTTTCACTAGTTGTAAAGACATTGCTACCCTATTTTTACTCTAGTGTGACGGAACCATTAGCATCTTTTCTGAAATCACCATCTCTAAATGTGCATGAAGAGTAAAGTTTACACATTTGTTTCTGAGCATTTATGGCAAAGCCAAATCAGTAATTTATGTAATAATGATGGTGTGTGTGTCTGTACGGGTTTTTACTATCTTGGTGGGGAACCAAAATCTGAAATTTACTATAGTGGTGAGGACCAACAGCTGTCATGGGGACCAAAATCCACAGGGTTGCAGACATTTTTTACACTCAAAATGTGGTTTTAGTGTGTGGGTTACAATTAGGTTATGGTTAGGTTTAGGGTAAGGGTTAGTGTTAGGCATTCATTTTTGATGATTAAGGTTATGGTAAGCGGCTAGAGAAAGCTTCATGTCAATGAGATGTCCCCACGAGGATAGCAAACCAGACATCTATATATGTGTGTGTGTGTGTGTGTGCGGGTGCGTGATTTTATGTGTCTGCAAGACAAAAGAGGAAGTTGTGCCGGTTAATTTTCTATATCTGATGCCAGTATCGCACTGCATATCAGCAGCGCATTCATGTGCAGATGAAAGTGATAAAGATGAATCACGGTTTGAACTATAAAACACTGTTATGCTAGTATGAACGCGTTATAAAACATTGAGTTTTCTAACAGGCGGGGTGTAGCTAATCCACTTAGAGTGAGTGAGGATTGCCGTGCGGATCATCCCAGAGCTTCCATGTCACATTGTTCAAATTAGTCTACACGGTCACAACAGGGCTGTTGCTGATTGAAAAACCTGACTGGAGATTGTAATGAGTGCCGGTGACTGACAGAGCACTGTAAATGTACCATGTAGCTATGAGTACAAGGACATATGTAATATGCATTTAACAAACCCTTTTAACACCATTCACTCATACTGTAGGCTTTCAGCTTACTGGTGATATTTAGAAAACTGGGGAGAGAAAATAATTAAACCAAAAATAATGTGTGCACTGACCAGATTTCCAGAAGAAATATGTTTTCGGCTGCTGCACACTGTAGAAATTAATCTGCTCCTTGTTTATTAGTCAAAAACAATTGAATCATGTGGACTATGAATGATAAATCAACAAAGACCCATGAGCAAGCATAGTAAAAACGTTAGACTATGTTACATTAATGAATTATTGAATGTAGAATACAAAGCAGCTTAGTGTCGGTATATAAATGAAGGTACTTTCTTACTTTGTAAACAATCTGCATTGAGCAGGTCCTGGCACTTCTCGTGGCATTTAACGCCACACTCAGAGCAGCGCATCCCCTGCCGGGCGATGCCCCACAGCAGGCCCTCACACTCGTGGCAGTAGGTGGGTGCAGTCGCTGTCCAAACCTCGAAATTATGGGGTGTTGTGGATGAAATTGGGTAGATCAGTGCCTGCAGAGTTTTCTTGAAGACATGTAGTTTCTGAAAGAAAGAACAAAAGAAAGACAGGGGATTTTTTAAAAATCTGAGAAATAATAATAAGGTAGAAAGACAATGATGGAAAAGATGTGGGGCTCAGTGGAACGAATGCTGATGTTGTTAAACTCTCGTGGCACCATAGGCCTGAGAAAATGAGATTTCATAAAAATTTCAAAAGTTAATAAAAACAAGTTTGTACTCAAATTGCTTTTCAGGTGTTCCCTACAACTTTAGATCAGTACTAAAGGAAGAATAATACTTTTGCAACTGCTGTGGGAACAAAACCTGAAATTATAAAAACGTCTGAGTAAACATTTTGAAGTTTAACTGAAGCACAGACTCAGTAGATTCAAACTAAGGTGCATTCAAGGCTGGGTGAAGTTTACAATATGTGTCTGCATTAATCCTGGCAATCACATAACTTGAATAAAGAGCACTCTCATTTGGTACTGCAGCACTTTTTTCATTTCTTTTTTCTTGGAAAAAGTTTCTTCCCTTGTTACCTGATTATCAATGGAGTAGTCAGCTATAATAAATCAGCCTTAGATCTCATTAAGCTTAGATTAACAGCATCCTTAGCCCGCAGGCTTTGTTTCTATTGAGTTTTTTCCTGGCTAAAGTGTTTCTAAACCAAATACTAAATTCTACCAGACACCTGCCTGGACTGATTGGTGTGTAACAGAAGCCACTTCAAATTGAATGCTTTACTGCAGCAGCCTTGCTATGCACAAGGACTAGAAAACTGGCACGGCCTTGCCAATTTTTGAAGGCAGAATCAATGAACGCTGTAAATAAGGTTCTTAAAAGTGAGCATTATCCAGATTGAGAGGGAGAGAGAGAGAGAGAGACTGAGACAGAGAAAGAGAGGGAGGGAGGGAGGGAGAGAGAGAAAGAATATGAGATGTATTGCAGTTAAATAAATCTTCAAGAGGTACTTGTTCACCACCTCTACTGAGCTCCACTCCTCACCCCTTCTTCTCCACCCCTCCCTCTGCTGTCAGCCTCCAGCGTGTTGACAATGTGCTTTAACACCTGAATGGTAGCTCTGCACTTTACCGAGACTGCTGCACTGCCTGCTGACACACATCCAGCCGGAAACACACACACACAAACACACTTGCTGAGATGATTAAATGACACCAGATGACAGGACAACACGGCTATCTAACATTGTGGAACTTTGCTGATACAACACAGAGGCCGCTGAACCCTGGAGGACCTCTAATGAAACACAGTTGGAGACAGAGAGATTTCCCTTTTAATCTGAGGATGATGAGATGAAGCAGATGCCTGAGATTTATCCACGACCTACGCACAGCCTCCACTAGGGCCACGCCCAGAAGGCTGCTCTTCGCTAAATTTAATACTGAACTGCCTAATACTGACAGAGCCCGCAGGATACGAGTGAATCAAAATTTCTTTCAGAGACAATTCAGTAACGGTTTTCCTCAGTGAACTGACTTAGCTGGTAAATAATCGATTTATTTTTCTAATTTAACCACCAAGCAATTGCTTTGAGTAGCACTGAAAATGTGCAAAACTCAGTTTGTCTGTTTCTTTGGCTGTTACACAAGTAATATTTTATTACTGGTTCCACTATCATTCTCTGTTCCTTTCTCTGCTGTCTCCTCACTCATTCCTGACACCGCACATCACACAGTGCAGCAGATGTGAGCAGAGAGTTGCATGTGTGAGTACCAAGTGTTAAACTGTGAGGTAACCCTGGTGATTTTGTGCAAGACACTACTAGGATTGATTGGCAGCCGCAGCCTGTGCCCAAGAGCAACATGACAGAGAGGAATCTAATCTCAGCTCCTCCTTTCAGCCCTCCTTTTCAATTTCACCACCTATTGTCCTTGTCAACCACTTCATTGACACTCCCTGCTCATGCTGTTCCAGCCTTCTACATCGCTAATCTCTTGCACTAACCAGTCTACTGTCTCCTCTCTAACAAGGCTTTTTTTTAAGCACACATTTTAGACAATTGCAAGCATGTTAAACTCAATCTAATGAGTTTATGTCAGGGTAGATTTAAAAAAAACTGCATAAAATCATTTGGATCAAAGTCACAAGCAGGCATTTTAAAATCAATATAGCATATTTTGCTGCTAACGACCTCCCTGATTATATCTGAACTGACTTAAAGCAACGCATCACATCTCATTTCCAGAAGCTCTTTGAAACGTGTCAGCTCGTAGCTTCCTTCCTCCTTTGTAAAAGTCCCTGCCTTGTCTCAGCAGGTAAGCATGGCCTCACTTTATGTTGACAGTCACCGTTAAAAGGCTTGAGTGCTGCGATCACATGCAGCTCAGAACATTGAGCAGACACACAGGCAGTTAGCCGGCTCACACATAATGTTTCTTTCTGCTCTAAAAAGCAGATGCATGGGAACCATGACACAGAAAGAAATAGCATATTGAGATAGAGAAGTCTATACGTACTTAAAATAAAATGAGTCACAACAAAATTGCATTGAATTAAAAAAGAACAACTGGAAGGCGTAGTCCAGAGAAACAATGAGAGGATGGAAAAAGGAGCACTATAAGTAGACTGAAACATTTCTCCAGGGAAGGCAGTTTTTTCACCACGGCTGCCTTCGCGGTGACATCACAGCCACGGGGTCAACATGACAAATCCCTTTTTGCCCTGATCTTCTCTCATTCTCTCCTAACTAATTCCTGTCAATTTCTCACCCTTCTTTTACTAGTCCATTCTCCTCACTTAAATAGCATATGGTTGTTTACTGAGTGCTCTCACAGTTCTCACAGGGATGCACTCTCCTGGACTTAATGCAGCAGATAAAACTCTGACATCTGTTCGTCCTACTTACTAAGACCACACAATCTACAGCTTTGCTCAGAGGTCAGCTCTTCCTGACCAATATTAAGACCATTTTGCTAATCAGCATACAGCTCTTTGAACCCCTAAAGTCTTCACACCACAGCACAGAGTTATTCAAGAATGAGCTCTCTGTACACCAATTAAGATGATGCATCATTCACATCATTTCTCCTTCATCTAGGTCATGAGTTGTTCATCCCTAAAGCTCCTTTAAAACGATCCATGGTTATTAGTAAGCAATCAAGACCCCTGTCACCATAGGGAAGCTGGGCATGTGGACCAATAGGAACAAGTCAAGCGTGTGAAACATATGAGCGACACAAGAATGCGCACAATCACAACGCACGAACTGAGAGCTGCATTTAGGATATTTTGAAAAGATGAAATCTTTGAGCAATATGTATACAGATCGCATTTGAATCTGGTAATCTTGTAGGCTTAGGAATCCCCTTGTTGCACATCAACGGATGTGAAATTGTCTGCGTGTTTGTCTTGCTGAGAAGCTGCTTTCTCCTGCTGTTTGCCTCCTGTTACGTTTTCTTCCCTTTGGGAGGGAAGAATTGCAATCCATTAATGCAGAGAGAGCTTTAGAGGTCAACACAAAAGTGTCTCACACCATCAACTGAGACATTCTGCCCTTTCTTTATATCTCAGTCATCCTCAATATGCAATGCTCATTATTAATAGTCATAATAAAATAGTGGGACCACTGTTTAATATCTGAACTTGGCCAAATTAACTAATGTAAGGAGGAAATCAGAAGTAGCTGGTCACAAAGACCAATTCATTAAACCTCAACGGCCTATTTGTAGACAGACCAGCAGACAGACAGATCACGGTATGCTATATGTACATGTAAGAAGTAAAGTGGCTTAGTAATGGAATCCTCACATTTTGGAACTCCGTGTTCCCGCCGACATGACCCAACACCCTGAAGTACAATGGCTGCAGCACACAGCACAGCTCTAAAAGTTTATAAGCGTTTCAGTACCAGCCTTTCCAAATGCAGCCCCCCCAAAAAATAATCAGAAGGTGCATCCAGCACCCCTTATCCCCGTAAAGCCTTCCATGTTCCATTAATAGTACGTTATAGCCGCACATCATAATAACCACATAATGACTTCCATGTACTCACCAGTTCCTCGTTATTCAGGGTGGACCTGTTCACCAGAGCGAACGAGATGCCTGCCTTTCGAGCAGTTAGGGTCTGATGGAAGAAGAGGATGATAAAGATGGGAAAAAAGAAGAGATGAATTCACCAACCCATTTTACCTATCTGGACTTTTATGCAGTATTTTGGAGGGGAATTACACACAGCTTTAAATTGTCTGTCAAGGAGTAGAAATATTTCATTAAGATTGACTACCACACACAGATTTACTTTAGTAGTTTAATTGAACATTTTAAAATATTTTTTTTTAGACAGAGAATATTGCTTTAACACAGAGGACGAAGAAAGCAAGCTTACCAAAGCCTGTAATATCCAAGAGATCATGAATAAAGGATGAAAGAAAGAACGAGAGAAACTGAATTAGACAAAGAGTAGGAGGGGGAACACTGAAAGCACAAACAGCAGAGGAATTGAATTTCTAATCCATAGTGAGAGCATAGGTGCTTCAACTGCCATGCAGGACTGCTGCTTAGGGCACAGAGCTCTAGAAAGATTCAACTATTTATCAAGAGAGATTAAACAGCGGTTGCATGATTCTTTATCCATTCATGCACTAGAAGTAACTAAACTGCAGTCATGCTTGACATTTATATTCAGTTTTTCTGTTGGATGAAGCTTTGATCATATTTTCTGCTGTCTGCTCTGCACATTAGATTGACACAAACAGAGAAACACATGACACACACACAGACACACACACTCACACTCACGTATGAGTGAAGCCAGCTGTACTGCACAACACCGACTCACACTCAGGCGCACACACGCACACACACATCTGCCCAGACAGTCGCAAACTTACACTTACACTCTCACAAACACTGACAAGGAACACACACAATCACACTAATACACACATTTACTTAAATTAGCTGTCATAGTAAAATCCACTGAGTTTGGGTGAGCAGAGACTGATAAACATTTATCCCATACTGAGGAAAATTACATAACAGAGGAATGCAGACATGGACAGCTGACAATATTGGATCAGTCTTTACCACGACCCTCTTGTCTGTACAGCCCAGCTATGGTAAAGATCCATGGAAGCCATGGAGAATGTAGGAAGGAACGTGACCTCTACATGAACCGTGAGTGTTGATGTAAGTTTATCAACATGCACCAGCACTGGTGAGGTTGCTGCGGGCAATACAAGAAGACCCTGTGACCAGATGTTATCTATTCAGCTACAATATAGCATTCAGTGCTTTGTAAATCAATCTTCAACTTTTGTTGTTTTTGTTTTTTGCATTCCGCCATAATGTGGGAGAAACTTTGCTGTCCGTTCTAATCAAACGCTGTTGCTGCCCTGTAGCAATCGCACAGCAAATGGGGGACATCGACAAAGGAGAGGCAATGAAAGGGGACCGATTAATTTGCTGACTACTGACTTCATCCAATGTGTAAAAGGCTTGCTCAGTGTCACTTTTACATGATTTAAAAGCCTCACACAGTTAAATCAGAAGTCAATGAAGTCTCTCGGATATATTTTTGGGCTGAGTTGTCAACATTTCAAGTTAAATACAGTTTTTTCATCACCTGCCGAGCAACAGAAACGGCAAGGAAAAATGGCGAACATCGGCGAGGCTGAAATCTGACAACTCACTGAAAAATATTACCCATAGCTGTTATGGGTCTTTGTAGGAATGGCAAATATACACCAAAATCCAGAAGAAAATTTTAAAAAACGACAACCCATACTTACCAAGACATTGTTGGTTATTAATTTCATGAGAGATATGGACAAATACAGCATCAACTCATGTTGTTCACCGTGATATAAACATTCATCAGCATCTATGTGCATGACATCAAGTTGCATTATTATTTACACAAAACTCATTTTGTAAAATTTCCAAAATAAAACCAATCAAGGAAGAGCATTTGACTTAACGAGTAAACTAAGCAGTTTGTTTAAAGATCTGATTTGTGTTAATAATTGGCTAAAAAAAAACATGAAGATGAGACAAAAACACATACAAGACAGACATAGTGTGCAGTACATAGTGGACAAACAGTTATAAACACACATGAACACTACTGGCATCACAACAGACTGTTGTCTTTCAGACAGACTAACCATGTGGCACAGTGCTAAAGTGGACTTGTTTGCAACAAGCCTCTCTGCGGGATATCTTATGACACATTATGTTGCAATAAAAGCAAATAGTGGAGCATCATAGCGATGCAATGTCTTAAACACTCTCTCCAGGCTAATTAATTAAGCGCCAGAGTTATGGCTAAGGTTAAATTTTAAATACCCACAAGGCACTGCTCTAAACTGAATAGCCACAGATTTAGGTGGTTGCTTTTATTACCTATCACTTTTTTATTGGCTTAACTTTACCACAGTGAATGTCTAAGCGACACCTAAATTTAGTTTGAATAAATGTCTGTGTAGTCGGCTCATTTTTAATTACAACAATCATAAGCTCTAAATATTATAAAATGCAAACCTGACAGTCAGATTTTAATGACAAATTCTTTGAGGATATTATATACAGGATAGTACAGGACAACGATGAGAAACAAGCAGTGCCACTTAAAAGCACTGTAACGATATTTTTGCCTGCAACAGGGGACCCCTGCTCATACTTACACAGAGCAGGATTCCACTACTGTGGTAAAACATGGGGTCACCAAGCTAGATTTGACATAAATCACACATAACCTTGTTGAGGCAGATGACTCACCAGGTCTCGGACAAGAGGCACTGTCCTCTTGCGACGTAAATCTGGCATGCTGTCAATACCATAAAGAATACTGCCAGCCCTGGAGAAGCAGACAGATTTAAGGTGTATTAATATCATAATAATGCCATGCTGTGGGACACATTACTATAGTGTAAGGGGGGGCCTTGATTTACACAACTGTCAAACCCCATGGATCATGCCTCCTTCTGAACCTGTCTTAGCCCCTTCCACTTTGCTTGTTGTGAACAAACACTAGTAATAGAAATAATCCTCCCGCTGTACTCATAACCTCCAAATTTTTTCTAGGACATACCAGCAGTGATGCCTATTACTGATACATATTATACCTGTTATAACTATTATTTAGATTATATACAATTAACATATGTTGAGTTTGAAACACATATAAAACTCAAATTTTGAGGCCCCAGTGTAGAAAGAAACCATGCAAACTTGCTTTGCACCTCAAAAAAACCCAAGAACTTTAATATTAATTTTTGTCAGGTTTAAACCCTTCAGGTGCAGTCATCTGGCTCTCTCTATCTTTCAACTCCCTTGTGCTCACTACTTCCCCACAAGTGTTGCTCCAATCCCATGAGGCTCTAAGTGGCATCACCTCAACTGTCACTCAAAGACTCTACAATGACCTCAACCTAACATCGAGGCCCCAATGCCTCCATACAGATAAAGCTCCTCAAGCTTTTCTGTCAGCCCTCTCGACGACATCAGTGATTTGACCCTAAAGATACACAGCGTGACAAACTGCACAGTCCTTTGCCTCATCCAAGAGACCTGAGCTTTCCCTCTCTTAATGCTTGGTGTATCCTGCTGATGCACTGCATTGTCTACATTGTCATGATATGCGATGGGGTAACTGAGGCTAAATATGACAGTTTATCACATATATCTACGTAGTTGGGTTCGTACGCTTGCATGGACACTTGCAAAAAATAAAATATCAATTAGCATTTCTTAATAGGAAGTTAATCAAATAGGTGACATATATAAATAGTGCAATATTGACAGGCCTCTAGGTTTTATCTAAATGAAAATTCATTTTTATGGTCACAATGAAAAAAAAATGCATGTATGGACTAAGGAGTCAAATCTAATTTAAAAAAAAATGCTTAAAAACTGCATAATGTTGTTTCCATTGGAAGTTATGCTTTGATCACTCTCTTTGGTGTTGTTGAATTTTCCTATAGATTTCTTTCAAGATTCTTTGAGTGGCATGTGTGTCTTTTAATGGCTCCATCGTCTCCCTATGGTATTTGACAAAATAGCGAGCATGGTACTTTAACTGGGGCTGCATGCCAGCGAAGCAGCATGCCTGTAGCCTTTGAGCTACAGGTGAGTGAGCATGATGGTACAAACAGCATAGCAGCTCCAATTTGAGTAATTGTGAACCAATCCGGTCAGTAAGTGAGCTACCACTCACCCCCCGGTCTGCAAGCCGAGCACTTTGGGATCCAAAAGACTGCGAGGCTTCAGAGAGAAGAAACACATAGTGTAAAACAAGAACTACAAAGAAGAAAGCACTCAAACAAGCACGAGGAAAATGGGAGACAATTTAGATAGAAGAAATAAACACTATCATAACAAGAACCTGGGAAAATAGGTACAATAGAAGGGCAATTCAGGACAAGCTAAATGATAGGAGCAGAATAATACCGCACAGGGAGAAGAGAGGAAAGCACCACAGGCAAAAGACAAAATTATTCCACATCAATGTAGTTTGTAGGCTCGGGACTCAGAGTTTTTCCGCTCTCTGCGCTTTAGGCCACATTTGCCTATTGTGTAATGCTCCCTTCTCACTGACCAAATGTGAAATTTGAAACATGTAGAATTTTCTGAAAAAAAAATAAATAAATAAAGGAATAACCAACAGAAGGGCACATGCTGCGTTATCTATCATACCTAAACATATCACTTTGATTTGTCTACAAACTTCTCCCCCAAACAAACTCACAAATATCCCCAGGTAGCTGTATCGCACACACATTATAAACTCCACATTCACAAAAAACACACATGCACATGCACAGTAATCACAAGTGTCCAATTATCTGATGATAAACAGTGGCTTAAAACCTGAGTATCCAAAGCACTGGTGTCTGAAAGAAGAAAATGACAAGAACAGGAAGTTTTAGAAAGGATCAACTCACTAGAAAATGTAAACACTTACACTTACTTAGGACACTGATCTATTATTACTGCCAGATTGCACAATTCTGTTTTGCCAAACAATTTATGTCGAAATGAGGAGAGATTCAACACTTTACAGGGAATGGCTAAGAACAGAGAAAGACTAATACATACAGTAGAACCAGTATAAAAAAAGAGAGTTTCCAGTTAAAGGCTAATACATGAAGATAAATTCTCAGACACAGAATGAATAAACGTAGTATTAAAAGAAAGATGGTTGTGATCGATAACATTACCTGAGTTAGGAAGACATGGGACAACGTGTAAGCAGTTGGTATCATGTTGCTATTTTAGAGACAAACTGCAAGAGGGCAAGCCCTTTAAATAAGTAAGACTGGAGAGGTGTAATTACTCTGCTATTGATCCATAGGTGATAAATGGTAGCATAAACACAATCTTATGTGAACAAATAGAAAATGGCTGTTCACAAGAGAAAAAATTGCCAGCCTGATTAAAACAATAAACCTACAGTTGGTTGTCTTGTTACTGCATCACTAATAGAGAGAGATTTAAAGGAAGAAAATAAGATAATTTGAATTTTCTCTATGATTTTGATTATGAATTTAATCCTACACATTTATTGAAAATGCAGTGGATGCCTTTATCCTGACTGTTTTATAGTTATAGTTAATGTTTTATGATAATTTATTGCCATGGAAGCGGTTCGAAGCGTTAAAACTTTTACGCAAGATTCATATAAATTCTTGAAAAGGTTGATTTTGTACAGGGACATTTTTGGTAGAGCTATGAAAATATATTGTTACTCTACACACAAAGAGGAGCTAAGCTGCCGGTGGGTACCATGGACAGCGACTACTTTGTGCACAGCTATACAAGATAGAGCCATCTCCTCCACCTTCAAGTCTGTAGCTGCTCTAGATAAAGCCACAGCACACAGATAGACTATAGGCTGCAGATATAAACCTCATTTCATAGGTGCCTTAAATCTGTGGAACAAAAATGTAACCGATTGGTAGGAATGTGTGTGTGTGTGTGGGTGTGCATGTGTGTGTGTGTGTGTGTGTGTGTGTGTGTGTGTGTGTGCGTGCGTGCTGTGGGCCAACAGCAGTAGT
>VUQR01005390.1:2689-13310 GCA_015108515.1 Hemichromis elongatus
TATCTGTTACTAACGCAGGGAGGAGGCTGTGGCCCTGAGGATATGAGGCAGAGTGACACAGCAAAACTTGGTAGTATTTTATCACATAATATACAATGGAATTTATGGAAATATAACATTTTGGTCATTGGAAGGATTTTACATGCTGATAATGTTGAATATAGTACACCGAAGGTAAAGGAACAGTTCAGCAGGGAAGTTTAAAACATGGGGGTGAAACTGTCTTTTGCAGCTATTGAAAGTTATAATGTCAAAACAGAATTTTAACTTTAAAGTATGGTGCATTCAAGAATAGCAGCAGAACAATTCATAGAAATCATCAATGGGCAGTGCTAATGCCATTAAATGGGCCTCATCTAAAAAAAGACAACACTACCATATACGTGTCATTATTAGATCCAGGGCCCAGGTGCAGGCCACAGTCACTATCATGGAGCAAATATGCATCAGCATTCAAGATCATGTGTGTGCAGTCGGGTGACGTGATTTGCAAAAACGTTGTGAAAACCACCTGCTCATTAAATACCACGAGGAGCAGCAAGTCTTCCGCCCTCAGGGTTATGCATTATCTTGAAGCAATTGAACAAATGGTTACAAATCATGCAACAATAAGATACATTAGATCATCAGATAAAGATAAAAATGATTTGAAATGGATATTTTATGGATATATTATGAGGAGAGTGAGCAGTAAATCCCCAAATTCAAGTGGAAAAAAAGAGACTCTACACTAGAACAAAAAAGCAATAAAAGGAAGGTCCAAGGAACCTCTGGGCATCTTGCTTCTTGCACGACAGCACTTTTAGCCACACCTACATGGAAACACACACACACACTTGGCAGGAAGCTGATGCACTGACAGTCAGTGAACGACGAGGTAGCTGTCAGTGACTGTGACTCCTTTGGCAGATTCACTTGTACTCATGCTCGTAGACATTACTCACTCGCTGATACTATTTAATGTATACAGTGATGGATATAGAGAGCAGAATCTGTATTACTGCAGATCATTCTCCAAAACAAAACAGGCGGATTGCACCTTCCTCCAGTGGGTTCGCATCGGGAAAGAGATTAACACTGCTCTTCTTTTAGAATCTTTCATGGTGTTGAAACAGAGTAGTGGCTCGGATACAGCATGGCAATGTGTTCCATTGCCTAAAGTGGGGGTTTTGAAGTCACAGATAATCTGCTTTTGAAACAATGAGATAGTGTTGCTTTTCATTCGGCTTGGCTAAGCCATGCTCCAAATGAGGAGAGGGAGATAGTGTGAATCAAAATTTTTTTGTGTGTTGATTCCTAAAGTTTTACAGCCTTTTAAAGTCTCAATAGCTGTAAATTCTCCATCCGCTGTGCTGATTTCTTTTGGTGATGATAGAATTTGGCATTTTGGGGGGGAAAAATCCTAATAAAGAACTTAATACAAAAATGAATAAGAAAAGAATTCATTCTTTAAAAAAACACACACACACACACACAAAACAGCTGTGTACTTGTACTGCGCAGTACTATCTGCATATAAGTAGCCTGTAGTAAGAAAAACAAAAAACATAGCAAGAACAAAGAAGAAAAGGTGACTCAACAGCAGGAGTGTAGTGACTTCAAAGTGCGATTATCTCAGTTTATCCATAGCCATAAACATAACAAGAATTCTGTTTTTAAAACATTAATTGTGTAATTAGTTTCAGTACCAAAGGATTTTATTTTAGGGCATTGATTCAACTTCCCCTCAGTTTTAAGGTATCAGCATGTTTTAAACAAATAAAAATATAATATGATGCACATGATTATATAAGTATATAGCATAATTATTTATAGCAAGAAAAAGGATACATAGAGAATACATTCATGATGTCAAGAAATTGATACAGGAGATAATCAACTCTAATGAATGTAAGGCTGAATACAGTCTTAAGCCTGATGATCAGAGTTGGCTACTATCACGTAACACTGTCAGCTCATTTTATGACTTCATGCAGGAGGAATTTACAAATCTTTTGTTGCAGGGCTCATAGGTGAACAGTGAAAATATGCCATTCCCACTACAAAGAGAGTTTTCTACAAAGAATAATTGCATGCTTGACTGCCCACTGCAGCACCTTGGCAAAAGATATCACAATCTGTGACTCTGCTTCTTGCCCTAGTCTGAATCGGAATCCACACTGCACCGAAAAGAGTGGCCTCATTTAAATGAATGAGGGGACTGCATATTTTTACCCAGTGCTCCTCTTTGTTTTTGTTTGGCCATAACAACTCACACCTGGCTAATTCCTGCAAACACCTGATATACAGTAATTGGTGAGTAACTGGTTTCGCAAAGATTATTATGGATTATGGGTGAGGACGGTTGTGGTAGCCAGTCTATAACAGGGACCTTGTTCGACAACATGGCACACAGCCATCATTTTTACCTCCTTAAATATTGTTTTTCATGCTTTAATTTTGCTGGTTTAACTTCTTTTACTCTCTGCTGACCCTCTGGTAGCTAAAATTGGATCAATCTTAATCGACCTCAGTGGAATGATGGATATTTTAATACATACATAGACAGTACTGAATTATCAGCTCATTTTGGACATTTTGCACATTTACACACAGTTAAACTTAACTTTTGAACATAGTTTGTAAGCGGCCAGAAAGAAGTAACCCTGCCATCCATCAATGCAGTAATGTATATTTAATCCACTGAATGTGCTTAGCAAAGAAAAAGAATTGTTTATTAGATCAATTTAGTCCAATCCATACCTTCCATATCAGTAATGGACAGCTTTTTATTACTCTTAATATTATTATTATGACTGTGTTGTGATCCATGTAGTTCTCTAAAGCTGTAATTCTGATTTAAGCTTAACATAAATACTGATCCTTTTGTTCTGGTACCTTTATTTGTATGGTAATGTTTGGAAAAGAGGCATGGAGCTGAATGACATTTCTGTATTACTTTGAATATAAGCCTTGCTGTGCAGAATACCAACTACTGTATTAGGATGTGAGGGCTGAAAAGGACAAAGCAGGACACCGCAGAATGGATCAGAATAGAGAGCAAAAAGAGATGTTTCGCATTTAAATCTCAGTCAGGAAAATTGCTTCAACAATTTAATGTGATTTGTACACAGGACGATATTCTTTTTTCTTTTTTTTTCGGTGCACATACGTATGTTGCTGGCTCATAGTGCTGCAGAGAAGGTGAAGGCTAAAAGAGGAATAAAAACTGAAAAAGGCAGAGAACACGGAGTCCTAAGCACACATAACCAGGTCTGCTAATGGAAACAGGCTGTTTCTCGGCCCTGCCACTTTGAAAAGAGCCCCAGACCATCGACCACGCTTTAATCTTTAGCAGGTGCACAAACACTGGCTTACATAGAAAACAGACGTGAGGAAAGGGGAAACAAAGGTTAAGTGGAAAGAACGCTGTACAAAATAGAAACCATAGCAACTTGCTGCAGGTATAAAGTGACTGCCTATTACATAATACAGCTAAATTGGCGACCACTCAGTCATATGCAGTCCCAATAATGAGCAACAATTCAGCTTTGTGTAATTGAACAGTGCTCTTTGTTTTCATTAGTCATTGTGGCTTTTTCATTATTTCTTATAAGTGAAGCGCTATGAAAACACTTCACCCTCAAACACTGTGTTTGAACACAAAGGTATTGGTGTCATTTTAACTGTTATAATGATTTCCGAACTGGACGATCCAATGATTCTGGCATTTAAAAGATTCAGAGCCCAAAAACTGTGGTCAGAAAACCGACTGCTGAACGGGAGAGCAGCAAACTGTTTAATAAATGTATGAATCAATACATGAGTCTGTCTGTCTTTGCCTTTCTGAACAACTATTCATCTGATCACTTTGGTGGTTCAGCATTGGGCTAAGTGCAATGCCAAGTTTAAAAGCATTCAGCTTTTGGATATTTTCCTTTATAACCTCACAGATGCTCCCAGGCAGATCTTTCATAGGTTGTAACCTCACAACTAAAATCTCTGTTTTGACTTCATGATGACCAGGTCTACAAGCACATATTGAACAGGGCAGATGTATCACATCACATTAATTTGTGATTTCACACTCCTCTGTGGCTTTATAATATCAACACTTTGTTTTATAAATACACTTCCACTTTCTTTGACAGCTACATTTCCCGATGTCGGCATGCATCTGACAGCAGGCACTACTAATTACTAATTAATGTACAGACAAGTGTTGATTGTCCTTAGTTTGCGGACTGCAGTGTTGTTTTTGGACCAATTGCATCAAATGGCGCTCATTCCATACATACCGCAGGACTGGACAAGGATTATCCATCCACTATATGTCACCCGTAAGTTACCATTACAATATTTATATGGCTGTGTGTGCATGCTGAATGCTTGCTTGCTTGTTTGTGTAGTGTAGTGTGTTTGCTGTCTGAATAGCCTCTGGCAGCTCTCAGAAACAGAGTGCAGGATCAGAGATGAGGAAGGCACACTAGCCCCAGCTGAGCTCTGGCACTGATGAGCAAACAAGTAATCAAAGAGACGTGAAGAAGGGGAGATGCTCCAGATTTGTGATAGGACGGAACTAACGAAGGACGGCAAAAAGAGTGTATTCTGTTAGAGTTTTCGCAGTAACACATTAGCTGGTCTGTTCCACTTTTGATGTCGACTGTAGTGGGTGACAGGCACAATGTCTTACAACACAACTGTCAAGCTTGACGTGACTATGTTGTTATGCTTCTTATGTTGCCACTGTGGCAAAACGGATCAAAGAACATCTCAGGTTCTACATTTCATGTTAGTTAATGGACTGCAAGAAAGGCAACCAGCACTTTGTATTTCCCTCATCCAATCAGCAGCCTGGTCAGTCTTACAGTGTACCTTAGTTTTCCAGCACAAGCAACAACAACCTAAATAAGCTGCAATTTGGAGCCCATCATGCTAACATAACACGGGTTACTCACCCTAACTCACATTGTTAAGCACAGAACATTAAAAGACTTTGGACTGTTGAGAAGCTGCTCATATCTTTATGGTCTTGCAGCAGTTGATGGCTATAGGTGCCAACAGAGAAGTATGGCCCGTTTAGAGGTCAGGGTGTATTTTAGAGTGACAAGTAAAATAATTTTTAAAGCATGATTTGTGGTATATTAACATAGTTAAAAATATATCAGGTGAGGTGCTGTTATGTATAGTGAATGCACAATCAGAAGGTGCAGACAGTGCAGCATAGGTAGCATTACCTTTTTGTATATTGAAAAACGTATCTATCTCATTTTCGGTAAGTGGAAAGTCACAGTTTTAATCCCTGCAATAGCCTTTAGCCTGTGAGGCAGACTCAGGAAGTCGTCCTTATCTAAGGCTGCTGCATTAAGACCTGACCCATCTCGTAGCGCTCATATTAAATTTTAAAAAAGATGCCCCTGTGCACTGCCAATGCCGAAACTCCCTGTTTTCTAAATCACTTTGCCAGTGACCCAAATTTAAAACAGAAAGGAAATGAACAGAAAGTATGTCACTAGTTGAGTGTGTAGGTGCAGACTCTCAAGTGAGTAATGAAATGGATCAAAAATGGCTCCCGTGAGCACAAAAGCATCCATGAATCATTACTTAGGGGACCAAGCTAAAGTTTGTGTTTTTGTACCTTGCATTTTTTTTTTGTATTATATTATTCTTATCATTCAGTCCTACCTGAAGCCTTCTCTCTGGAGATGGACCATAGGACAACCTACGTCACCAGAAGTCTGTCAGCAACTTCACTTTTATCACAAACTTCCTGTGGCCTCCCGCCACTTGAGAGGCCAAAGTGGAACATGAACACTGGGACATCCGGCAGGAGAGAAAGGGGAAAACTGGTTGGCTAACTGGAGAGGTGAGTCCTGAGAGAAGGCTCTCAGCCCTTCCAGAGAAAAAAAAATGACTGACAGTGAGTGTTTATATTGCTGGCAGATATGAGCACCCAGAGGTGGGTGAGGAGAGAGGGCCAGAATGGCAAAAGACGTGCCAGAATGGGGACAACAAACAAGGTCATCCAAACTGTGTCACCATCCAAACTACGAAGGGGCAAATAGACTTTTGAAGTTGTGGTTGCACTTTCGAACCTTAATTTTAGATACACATAAGTGTTTAGTTAATTTAAAAAGTATGTAAACGATTTGAAATGGTGAAAAAAAAAATATTGTAGCTCTTGTATTGAAATCATTGGTCCAGTTTATGAATGGTTTGATGTGCAGTGGATTTACAAAAGTTCACTACAGATATGTGTAGAGGATTAGCAGTTAGGTTTTATAGAAGGTGAGCTGCATGTGAGAATTGGGTTTATTAGTAACACCTCCAAATAAATGTTGATGAAATAGGAATTATCTTTCTAATTTGAAGGTGAAAAAAACAAACATCTCAAAAACTAGGTTGCCTCTGTAGAAGGATGTGTCACAGCATTGTTAAAGATGGCATTTTGCTTGAAAAGCACTTATCAATTATGTGAAACAAGGTTTGCACTATTAGAATGTAAATGATTATAGTACCCAGTTCTTACAGTGTAAAGGTAGATATCTTCAGCCAGACATCTTTATGTTAGAACACAGTTACACCTCAGCTCTGATGAATTATGCAGGTGAGTTGAGATTATGTTTTTGGGATTTGGGTTTTTCCTCTGTACTCAGTGTAGTAGTAAACACTGCATGATTTATCAAAGGCTGGAAACAGCTTGTAGACTGCTGCAGGTTTCCACAGAGGCTAGCAACTTGCATAAAAGTATTTGGCAGCTCCTTGCTAATGCTGGATGGCATAGACTCTGTCTGCATGAGTGAGATCATATCCACAAACAAGGAAGCTGTGGTGAAGTCACGTCTGGCTGCCTGGAAGAGACACTGGCCTCACACGCTGCTCTCTGGATTCCATTCCCTGGTTCTTTTTCTGCTTCTGTAGCCTTTATGTCTCTTTCTTTTCCACTTACCCTTCCTCATGCTTATTTTTTTCCTGGCCTTGTTCTGATTCATAGTACCCATGATGATGTACATAGGTGATCTAACGCAGGTCTGCGCTCATGAATGTTTGAGCAGAAATTTCACACTCTATTTCGTCATGTGAGAAGCTAATCCAAAATGGGGGATTGACTGAGCGCTTTCATAAAGTGAGTGGTCCTTTCCAGTTCTTCCATCTGGTAACCAAAAAAAGAAGAAAAAAATCCTAAAAACATCCGGTTTATCTAAGAACTGCCAACAATCAGGTATATTGATAGGTATATAGGTGTATCAGCTTGCTTGTATTTTGCGCTGTTTATAATTCCTCTGTATTTACAGCATATAGAAGCTATTAAACATATGAGGCTTACTGTGAAACAAGGGTTTCGTTTAAGTATGCATGTTCTCCACTGTGCATGCATTAACATAAGTTTGCATGAATTGACTATGATTATATTTCCAGAGCTGACGTGGTTATTCAGTGAATCTCTTAGAACTTTAAACATTAATAAAGTTAAAGAAACAAAAACTCCAAACATTTCTTTTTAAAAATGTGTGGATCTATTGGTTTCTCAGCTTGGCATAGGTACAATGTATTTTCACTGGTGCCTGCATGCTGGTTTATCTGTTTTCTGCAATGATTTTCTGTATAGTTAGTGGAGGGGTTGTTCTTGGGCAGAACAAGCACCTTTTAAATTTGGTGCTCATCCAGATCTGCTTCTCTTCTTTGCCAGGAAGGGAATTGGCCTTGGCAGAGAACTGCACTCCAGGGGTGGTCTAGGAAATATATTATACTTTGTACTCTGAAATTACAAATTTCAATTTTGCTATAAAAACAAACATTCTGATCAGTGATGAGTAATTATTTTGAGTTTTCCAGTTGTGGGAAAAGGTATTACCCTGTGTTTTCTAAATGATTTATGTTAGAAGAACAATGAATCTTGGGTAAATTGATGTAAGCACTGAATTAAAACAGTCAACGTAAATTTGTGACCTTTGCATGTAATTTCATTAATAAATGTGTTTATGGAGATCTCTGGATGTTCAAAGAGACAAAGAAGGGAGCTCCAGTAACCCAGAGAGAAAGAGAGTTACGAAAACAGCGCAGTCTCTGCCAGATGTGTGACGTCTCCCAGGAGGGAACCCTGGTGCACAGTGCTTCAGGATTATTCATTTGAATAAAAGAAAATATAATTAAAACCTTCCCTCATGCCTAGGCAATCAACTAGATAGAGAAAGAGAGAGAGCAGAGAGACAGCTTTGATGATAACCAACTGCATCCCCAGCCACACACACACACGCACACAACATGCATTTTGCATTTAGATGACATACTGTACATAAGCACAGAGAGCTGAAATGATGACGTCTGTCTCTCAGACACAAGCAGCGTCAATTTTAATGTGTGACATTTTACCGGCCATGAGATGGGCTGGCAGTTGGAGTTTTGATTACCGCATGAATCAGCAATGCAGTGGTAATGATTTTGTCTGCATGGCACGCAGCATTGAAACACTGTTGGTTTGTAAATAGACTGCAGGTCTTATTAATTTTTGTGTTGTGGCTTGATCTCCATCAACAGAATTTTTATATATGATATAAAATAATTCTAATATATCTTTACACATTTTACTATGTTTTAATTGTTCGCTATCAGCTCTTCATAATGAACCAGGCAGACTGTAGTGTTCGCTGTCAATTAACCAATGATGCATATCTTAAATATGAGCCCAGAATATACAGGATGAAAGAGGGGGTTTTGGTCTGATAGTGGCATGACACATTAGTTTAAAAAATGTCTTCCTATATTCAAGATCTTAAAGATGTTTCTTTATTCTAAGCAGTCCAAACACATTCCTTTGCAAGTGCAAATAGCCAGTTTTCTCATATGAATAAACATTTTCTTTATGCCTGTAATAATAATAATAATGTATTGTTTTAATTGTTCAGGATAAAAATCCCAAGAAGCCGAATTATTTGAACTCTATTTCTAAATAATTAATTAATATTTTATTTAAAGGTATCCATAGTTTAAACCCATTAACCCAAAAGAGCTGACAGTGACTTTGTGGAGCAACAGCATGCTACGCTACACATGAAGCAGAAGGCTCAACTTAAATGATCAATGTACAAAAATAATTTACAAATCAAATTGTTTAATAGAAAATATATTTGTATATGGTTACAAAGGAAAACATGAACCTTACATCATAGCCGAACCAGCAGTTTTTGAGATTTAGTCATAAAGCGTTATTTCTCATGGCCAGCAAGCGGCGAGCTGTCCGACTGTGTAAACTTGTATTAGAGAAGAGCCTTATTGCTCCCTTGGTCTAACAGCTCATTAATCACTTTTTCATTGATTTTATGGTCTCGGTCATTAGTTTCAAGTTTGTTTTTATTGCAACATGTGTTTATTTTGTAAATTAAAGTCTGGATTTGGAACAAAAAAGATGACAAAGCGTGGTTACTTTACGACTGATAAAGGGCTAATGTTATAGTTTCTACATACACAAGTCTGATAGGTTCCCCTTGAGTCTGAGCTGACATAAATTTAATTATCAGACCACGAGCATGAAACCAAACCAATTAGTAGCATCACAGTGACTTCATCCTTCTTATATAGCATCAGTGTTTTTCCTTTGTATTTTACACAGAAAATGATTAGTTTCCACTCATTTGATTGCTTGAATGTGAATGTAATTTTAATTGGTTTGCAGCAGAATTTTTTCTATATTTGCCTGATTAGTTAATCAAATTGAAATTTTGTTTTGATAAAAATAAGATAAGCTAGAGACAGAAATTAATTTGGAAAAAAACATTTGAAAAAGCTACTCTGTCACTAAAAATAAATTATTTGTAAAGCTAAAGCAAAATGCAGCCACCAGCCAGCTGCCTACAGGAGTGATGAAGGACACTCACCTCCCATAAATAAAGTCGGCTGCATTCGTGATATGTCTTTCCACTCCCATTTTTACACTGCTTCAGTCATTTGACAGCCTCCCCTGTATCCTTAATGACCAGTCTTGACACTTCAGTATACATTAATGAAGACGTGGTTTGATGACCATTAGACGACTGTAGCTGTTTATTCTATTAGAAAGTTTAAAACCATGACAGAAACCACTGAGTTCAAAAATTAACTTCAAGTGTTACTCCTACCAGACGTTCAAGCGATAAAGAGTTAAAACAACAGAAAAAAAATTTCATTAGTCATAACATTTTGTCAGGTGTGTATATTTAAACTTGTTTGTTCCAAACTCTGTAGTGTCATTTAGTATCCATAATGACTCTACAAAATATTGTTTTATACAGATGGTTTTGGTTTTGTATATCTTCTGGGTGTTCTACCTTCCACTGCAATATTTGTAATGACTTGGCAAGCTACAAACCACCACTTTCTCAGTATTCATGAGGATATTCTGTAGTCCTGTATGTCAGCATGTGGTGCATACAGCATTCTGGTTATCTAAGCACAGATTCATTGCTTATGTGAAACAGTGAGAGTAACTCTGCACTTTGCTTTTTTCATACCATGGCCTATACATGAGCATGCACATTATGCATACAAAAGAATGTAAAGTACCTAGGAACAGCATACTGTGCAATGCTATATAAATATAATTCTACGAAATGACCAGAGCTTCAGCATAGAGGACATTCCCAGTCAGCAGTGTGTGATGCTGCAG
>VUQR01005390.1:13345-25135 GCA_015108515.1 Hemichromis elongatus
GATCAGGTCATGTGAACCCAAATCTCTGTTTGGAGGGAGACCAGCTTGTCTCCAGTTGTGCCTCCTAAGGCCATGGGAGAGCTCCCAGACCAGCCTGAGCCTGACCAGCTCTAACTAGAGAGGCACTGTACCAAGTGCCTTTTACATGTCTGTGGACTGAAACAAGGCAGCTATAGGAAGACCAAAAATTCTTAAGTATAACAGAATAATTTTTGGTTAAAAAAAAAAGAAGTGAAGTACAAAATGACTAAGTGAATACTTAAATAAAAAGAATGTCAAGGCAACGTGAATAATCACCATCATCCAGTAAAAGGCACTTGTGTGGGCATATGTGTTCAGGGTCTTACATCTTTTGTCTCCTTGTGTGTGTTTTTGGCAAAAGAAATTACACATTAGTTTGCTCAAGGCAACCTTTTGAACAGTGAGATTCACAACACTCAAATACTTGCTCTAATAGAAAGACACAAACTGTGCTCTTCGGCACAAGACTACCTCAGCCTAAGTAGAAAAATCCACAAACAACCCACATTCAAAAAAATTGATGTATGACAGCGGTCTAATGCATCAAACCAACAGCAACTGATCAATAAAATGTAATTGCTGCAGTAGATGTTTTGTTGTTGTCAAGTCAACCATCACAGATGGATATTTGCCAAATGTCTAGAGGCTTGTTGGCCAGCACTGGGAATACCTTTTTAACTTGTGTTTTGGAAGATGAAAGGCAGAACAATGATGTTTTTCCCCAAGGAAGGTGGGAAGCACGGCCCTTATTCGGTGCAAGTCAGCATGATAAAACTGTCTCCAGGATTCATGGTTCTTTGCAATACTGAGCTAACCTGTGTAAAGCTGCCATTTTTCAAGATGTAAGCATTCTCCGTAGCAACTAAAGCTGTAGTGAACAGAGAACCGGCGAGAAAAAAATTACATTTCAACATTATAAAGGTACACATTTTTAGATTGCGATAGCATGAATCTGCTGAAGTCAGAAAAAACAGACCCTCAGCAGGTAGAGCCCTTCTGTTTGTTGACTGTGTATTGATCCTAGAATACCATTAAGCCATTTCTTTAAGTATTCCACTGCATCAGCAGCCTGAAGGTACAGTACTGAAATCAACCCCCACTGTCCTTGTGCAGGTTCTCATTAGTTCTCCAGTCTTGTTATAGATTGTTGGTTTGCAACTTTCTTAATGTCAAGTCATATGTATTTGAGTAATAATTTTACATTTATTACATAATATTCTTCTTTTTTCCAGTTTGAACTCATCACTCCAGTTTCTTGCTGTTACAGTATCCAAATACAGGTTGGTAATTATGTTATGAAATCGTGGCAGTGTTGCCTTTGGCTGTAAAGATAAGTTGGCAAGAGAAGGCACAGAATCATTAACACAATCAACACATGCAGCATGTCATAGCCTGGCTGCGATGATACTGCTAACAACTTTGCACCAGATTTGTCAGCAAAATGAATAACTCATATTATGGGTTGATATCTCATGATAAGGAAATTTATGTACACATTTCAAGTGCCGTACAGCTAAGACATCCTTTGGCAGGCTGGTTTTCTCATGTGTGGGGGAAGGTGTTCTGTGAAACCGGACTGCTTGGAAGGAGAGTTGAAGACGCAATTTCTCAGTCTAATTAACGCCTCAGTCGCAACAGCAGCATACGTTTCCACACAAATTTCCCAGCAGCCCTTTTTTTTTTTTGGAGAACTGTCAATGGAGCATCACAGCGTGTGTGCTTAAAGGTGTGGAAATTCACATTTCATTTTAGGCAATTAAATAGATTATTTGGAGTTCAAAGGCAACAGCCAACTTGTGTGTTACCATCTCCACCATACATGTCATAGATCAGAAGATTTCAAAATGCTTAACGACAGGCAGAAATGAAACAGATATGATATGTGATAATGAAACCCTTTTTTTTACATGAAGCTTTCCAGCAACAACTCAAAACACAGCATGAAAATGTATAACAGGACAGAAACACTGCATATTAGCCACCTATAATCGACTTTATTTTCATGTCTAGTTTAAAAATACAAATACATGGGGGGTTTAAATGTGATTTAAGTGACTCTGTATATGGTAAGGTTGTTGGTTTCAGATGGACTTGTCTGAGTATTTTATAAGCCGTTGATCTACTGAGATTTTTCCTGGCCAACTATTTTCAGGGTTTATAGAGAATGGTCTGAAAAAGAGAAAATATCCAGTGATGTCAAAGATCAGAGGAGAATAGCCGGACTGCTTTAAGCTGACAGGAATGCAACTCAGATAACAACTTTATAAAACCAAGGTATGCACGAGAGCATCTACTCCTGTCAGCTAATAACAGGAAATTCAGAAGTTTGTGAAAAAGTTCCCTGGTCTGATAAGGTGTGTATGTATGTCTCCTTTCCCCATAGTACTAACTGAGCATCCTTTAAACACCACAGCCTGCCTGAGCATTGTTACTGACTATGATCTGTGATGACATTGTATCCATCTTCTGATAATTGCTTTCTGCAGGACAACTCACCATGTGACAAAGCTTGAATCATCTCAAACTGGTTTTAAGAACAGCAGTGCATTGCTGTTCTTGGCATAGCAAGGTGTACCAAATATAGTCCAGTGATTATATTTGCTTTATTTGATTTGATATTTGCTCTGTAATATGCCATACATATATTGTAATACTGTACAATACCCCACTGGATACATTGTAGACTTTATTATACTCTTTTGACTAATTTAACTGTTGAATCCCTCTGCACCATTTTTAAGTCAAACATAGTGTTCTCTCAGCAGCGCTGCATCCAAAAATGACTGTGATAGCTACACAGTAAAAAAGTGTGATCTCATACTATTTTTTAAGGCCCTCTAAAACGACAGCCATGTGATTCACAGTAAAAGTGGCATCACATCAGAATAGGAGTGAGAGAATGGATGAGCGATGTGGAAGGAAACACTGAGGAGGGAGAGAGGAGGGGAGGAAGAAGGAGATTATAGGTAGTCAAAGGTTTGAGGATTGCAGAGAGGCAAGGGGGAGAAAGGCGGAGTAGATCCTTTAGAAAGAGGGAAAAGGAAAAAGAAAGAAAAGGGAGAAATAAAGGGGAAATAGGATATTTACAGTAGATGGCAGTGTGTCTGGTTCATACAGAGTCCAAAGGTAAACCACAGTGAGCTGCATCATAGCCTATGAATCAAATAGCAGTGGCAAGCATCAGTCAGCCCAACCCATTGACTTTTTGTAATCTTACACTTCCTCCAGAACCCATAAACAACTGAATTCACCATGAATGTACATTTGTATAATTAATTTCATTGTTTCTCTTTTTCTGTATTTGCATCTCACAACACAAATACTCTTTTTTTAAATTTCTAGTTATTTATTTTTGATATCAGCAGCTTCCCACTCATCTGGCTCCTAAGCAGACAAGTTAGAAGGTGGTCCTTTTATTCTGCACCCACAAATCTTACCAGATGGATGTTATCTTCTGTCCCTGTGTGCCTCTGTAGTGATTCATAGCCTTCTCTTTATGTGACTGCATTTCAGTGTGGGTAGTAGTAAATTAATATCTCTACACCTCTGCCTCTGTCTCCTCCGTCTTGCACACTGCTATTCTGTACCTCCTATATCAGTACAAGTTCAATTGGCCGGGGAACAGCTCTGTGTCCGATTAAGGCTTGCCAGCCACTGATTTTTATTGGCTGTGTAATGGTGCAGAACCTAAACATTTCTCAGGGTCGATGGGCTGTGTGTAGTACAAGCTATTAGGGAATGCAGAGGAGGCAAGTGGGTGTAGAAAGTTGGACCAGGCTGTGGATGTGAGAATGAATTGTCACCTCGGGAGGGAAATTTGAAATGTCACAAGCAAGAAATTATTTAGGTTTTGTTTTTTGTTGCAGTGAGGCCTGGCTCCATCTGATTTGCATCAATAACATATACTTTACCAGAGGAACTTGGTGCAGTATGGCAAAAAAAAAAAAGGTAGTAATACAAAGATTAGGGCTTAGACGTGTTAGATCTTCACCGTGGAAGTTTGTTACAATATTTTTTTTAAAGTGTATTAAAATGTAATGAGTAAAGTTACCTGGCCTTATCCTGGCTAACTCCATCTTTGCCTGGCCTACCTGAACAATAGGAATCCATCAGATTTTGGGTTCAGGTGCATTGTGTCCTTACCCAGTTGCTGGCTGTCCCACTGTGAACCTCTGGTTGACAAATGTGAGTATAATCCGCTAATGTTCCTAATCCTCGGGTCACATTAAAAAATGGATGAGAAATTAATCTGTTCTCAGGTCTGTCAGGTATATTTTGTCAGTGCCAGTGCTTGTTTTCAACCAAATCCTTCCGTATGGGTCAATATGACCTAACCTACAACCAAACCAGCCAGCCAAATCCCTCAAACCAGACTCTGTCAGATGTTCTCTGTCCTTTAGTCCTTGTACTGTGAAGATTTCATTATATTGGTGATTTGTAAAGACAAAGCGACCATGGGCTCAGTGGATGAAAAGTTTGCTTTTCTGCTTCTTTTAGCAGCTGTAAAATAAAGTGGTGAGGATGAAGAGAAACTATTGTGGCTGGAGACAGAGAAACCTACTTTACAGCCGGAACAGTGTGGATGCCTTTCCTCCTCGGGCAGGCAGAAAGTTACAAAGCTGGTCACACTCTACAAATGCTTTACTGGTTCCTCCTCCACATGAATGTGAACATCAAGTGTGTTTTGTTTCAGTTTTTGCCATATCTGCCCATACCATGCTATACCATGCATGTGTGCTACCGTAACTGGGCTAATTTTATTGCTTCTGGCTGAGTGGATCAAAAAGACCCACATTCACTGTTTTTCTTCTGTTTGCTCTCCACCTTTCATGCTGTAATCTGTGCAAAAGGCAGAATTAAAGCAGCACTCCCTTGGAGCCAGCCTTCTCTTTTTAGATTGGTAAAAGAGGGGAAATTGGGAGGACATGCTTGTTTTGGGGCAAAAGGATTTTGGGATTCACTCTCAGGTGAAAGTTCTGGGTTTCAAAGGCCACACGGATCAAGTCAGTCTCCAGGAAAAACACAAGCGAGCGGATTCTTCCTCTCTTCAGAAATTTATTTCTAGGATCTTTATTTCAGTTTTACAAAAGACAAACCCACAAACAAATATACACCATATAAAGTTTTCGTGTTTGGCAATAAAATGTGAACCAATCTTCACTGAACCAACAGCTATACACAAAGAGCTGTTATGGAGACCCTACCGCTGTGATGTCTTTCATTTGGCTACATTTAAGCTCAATAACTTACTTACAGTAACTTCTTACCCCAACCGGTCGCAGCAGATGGCTGCCCCTCCCTGAGCTTGGTTCTGCTGGAGGTTTCTTCCTGTTAAAAGGGAGTTTTTCCTTCCCACTGTCACCAAAGTGCACCAGTGGGAACAATCTTGTTGGGTTTTTCTCTGTATGTATCACTGTAGGGTTTACATTACGGTATAAAAAGCCTTGAGGTGATTGTTTTTATGATTTGGTGCTGTATAAATAAAATTGAATTGAATTGAACTGAGGTGAATACAGTGGACTCATGAATGAGTGTTCACTAAAACGAATGGATCTTGCTGTTGCTGTTCCTTGTTTTATTTATTTATTTATTGGCATTTAATGCTAGGTAACGCAGTACTAATATATAAAAGGTACTAATATAAATACTATATAAAGGTGACTATATCTTCTTTTATGTGTTCCTGTGGTCTGATGAAGATAACTTTTTCACCCTTTCCAGCTTTATTCAGAACAAATAATATAGATTTCAAGCATCAGCTTTAGCTTCAGCTTTATCACTTATGCCTGCAAGCCTGGGCTTGTCCTTCAAATACGAACACACTCTGGTCAGAATATAACACATTCCCAATTCCTAAACAGGAAAATTACTATTTTGGTTCTTCTCAACAGAAAGTAAAACCAGGACAAAGTAGATGAGTAGATCAGCTCGCTGAACCACAAACTAATTTCAGACCTAGGCTTGGAGCCACACTGTAGCTAAAATATAATTACTAAACAAACACATGCATTGTTATAATATCATACTTACAGTATAGTAGCAACAGAAGGTCTAAATGAAAATATGACATTCGTACTAGATATTTTTCTCTCTGTTAATTCTATGGGTCACTTTTTACCATTGTTACACTATTTTTTGATGCTATGTATTTTGATTCATTTAAAAAAGTTTTAGATGTATATATTTGATCCTTTGTTGAGCCAAGGGCAACAAATTTCATGTCTTGTACACTTGTTGTATGCTGACAATAAAAGCCTGTGTGTCTGTTAACTGGAGCAGAATTCCTATTAACATTAAAATAACCTCATAATTATATATAACCTTATTAGTATTTTTCTTACCTGCATGCGTTTCTTAGTATTTCTGTAATGCCCTGTGTGGTATTTGTTATATTATGGTTAGTTTTTTCTTTGTGTGTGTGGTTTGTTTAAATAGGAGGCGATTATATTTTGTATGAATTCTGTCTCATGAGACTGTCTGTTGTGGTAAGATTCATATTTTCCTTGTGCAACATGATTATTAACATTTGAATCAGTTAATTATATTGCTCTTCTGATCAAATCACAATATAACTCATATGATTCAAGTCTTAGAGTCATTAATTAAAAACATAAATATTTACTGTAAAAATGATTTTTTTTTTCCTTTTTCTATGGGATGATACATTAATATTAAATATCAAATGTGAAATATAAATTTGAAAAAATTCTGCCAGCTACATAATTAAAGAGCAGCTTTTTTTGCAGTCTACGATTTACATTTATAGCAGACAAATTATTATTTAAACTACTTTTTGTTGATTTATTTTTCTTTCTTTTTTTTAGGTTTTCACCACATTCATCAAAGTCTGCGTGTGAATAAAGAATATCTTATGTCTCTGATATCTGTGCATGTGCAGCACATGGTTTATTTTTATCAAGAAGCAAGGTGGCAGAGTTATGATGAAGAGGCCCACAATGCTCATAATAAATCCCTTTGTTTATGAGACGAGAGTCTTCTTCTCCCACAGTATACAGCCTAGGGAGAAGACCATCCCTTTAATATATGGGTGATTCTTTGTCTGTGACTCACATTAAAGGGGGAAATGGGACTCTAAAAACCCCTGCCTTCAACCTGTGCATCTGCAATCACATGAAATTAGAGGTGTTCCCACAGTGTTTTGACGTAGAGTTTTAAAAATAGCTCGCATGTGGCCTTATTTTGTTCTACAGCAGTTGTCGAGGTGGCTAAGGCCAGCAGATAAATGCATATATCCTTGAGATTACTTTGTCTCCATATGCAGTACACCTATGTTGCCTCAGATGTGTAATTTCAAATGAGATATTTGTCATGTGCATTTGTCAGATCACCAGATAAACACTCCCTATGTGACTGGTAGCCTGGCTGCCATGACCATAAAAAAGCCAGACACATGCACAGCATAGTCTCTGCTGAGACCTGCAACATTCATGTGATGTAAATGCAAAACAGCATGCATAATTGCATTCAAACATACTCCAATAATGTTGCTCTATGGCTGGATTTTAAAAGCAGATAAATTGTTGCAAGGAATAGAATAAAACAATAGCACCCTGTTCCCTCATTTATTTGTGGAGATAATTTAACTTATACTTTTTATACGTTAACTTTTCATTTGATTTTTTGGGGGGGCAAAATTAAATGCAAAAAAGAGAGGGAGACAAATGCACACAGCTGTAAACTACATTGCACTGAGTGAAGTTGACAAACAGCTCTTCTTTGTTTTCTTTTCTTTTCTTTTTTTTAACTTCAGGACTTAGGAAGAAATCTTTAGTCCCTGCTGAGATGGAGATGGATGTGTGGGTGCCCTTCCTCTTTGATTACACCCAGCTTTGCAGAGTCATGCTAGATGAAAAGAGACCAGCCTTTTCCCAGATCACCTGCAACGGTAAGCTGCAAAAATTCATCTGTAACTGTATGTGCCCCCCCTCCTTTCCCATCTTTGTTTTCACTCTGACCTTCAGAAGATGCACACAAACCCTCCCTCAGCTCAGGCTGCTGCCTTTCCTTAAATAAGAGGAGAAGGGATGAGCAGAGAAAGGGCAGCTCGTTCAGCATTCGGAATAATGATCAGCTTTTCTCATCCCTGCACATTACAAGTAAATTCTCAGAACAGTTTGCTAAGTAATAAATCACCCAAGCACTCCGTCAGAGCTGAGGCCAGTGTCTGATTTGATGCATGTCATATAGACTAAAAGTTCCCCCAGGCCACTTCTTTATGTAGCATAAGTATTGATGCGCCTCATGGAAGCAGCATCAGTGTTGCAACACATTGCAGATCGGTGAGATCCTGCACAAGGTGTGTCCTGCGGTAGGTTTTTCTTTTCCTTTTTTTTTCTTCCTTTTTTTTAACTAAGTGGGTGTGGCTTAATTCTTCACTGCACCAAGTCAAAACTTCCACTAGATATCTGTGTGATAGGTCAGTTCCAAACAAGCTCCAGCAGCGGACACAAAGTACTGCACCTCACACATTTCTGGTGTACATTAATCCCACTTTTATTTTCCACAGAAAAAAAAGATGTTTGTTTTTTTCTGATCTGTTTCGGTTACATTTTAAAACCATTCTATGAAAAACTGTAGCACCAGAGCAGATTTCTATTGCCCATTCTTTGATAAAAACTTCAATTTTGTGCTATTTTTCAGTTTTGATCAGCTCGGTTTGGGGAGAGACTTTTCTTTCTTGTATATAAAAAAAGAGTAGCACTTCATTTCTTCTTCCAGTCATTTGCAAAATAAAACAGATAAAACTTTATATATCTTTTCTTTTTCGTTTAAATCACAACAAATACATTTAAAGCAAATAAGAAATTAGGCGGTATTTAGCATAATCCAAGCAGGGAATCGGCTTTTATGATGATTATTATATATTTATATATTCATATGTATACATATATATATATATTATGTCTATATACAAGTATGGCACTTGATTACACAAAAGCAAGAAAACACTTCACAAATAAAAGCAGTGGGCGCTTTGGTGTGTCATAAATTAAGGAAATCACAGACGTTAGCGTTTTGCAGCAAATTCACCAGATACTGTTTTGCAAGTTAGCTATTAAGCAGTGGAATGGATACATGTGTTAAGGTCAGTGGTGCAACACAGGCAACAAAAAAACATGAAGTAAGCTGATGTATTTTATCTACGCTGAACCATAGTCAGTAAGGATTTATATATCTATATTTATATATAAATCTGGGTGGTTGATTTTTATTTCTTTTGTATGGTGCCATTTATTAAGGTTGGTGCCAAAAACTAAACAGGTGGAAAGAAAATGTCTTAAAAACACCATCAGGTCAGTAGCACATTTGGATAAGGTCAGGCTCTCAAGTGTTCACCTCTTAGTGCAATTATTTTTGCATTTACTCTCTTCAAGTACAGTAGAACAGCCCCAGAGTAAATATGTGAACACGTTAATATGGTCTCCGTCTACCATCCTACACAGTATAAACGTTACTAAAAAGTTGCATCAGTGCAAGAATAAATAAGTAAACAAACGTGTAATCCACGCTTGCCATGAAGTCTGTCAAAGACCAACAAATTAAAAAAAAAATTGCCCACTCTTTAAGTCATGATACGAATTCGGCGTGCGCAGCTGTCCATCATGTCCATCATGTTTGTTTGTTTTTTTTACATGTTTTCTTCCACGTGTGTTACACATAAGCTGAGTCACTGGACTGAGTGCGGCCAAAATTAGGCACACTCATCCTTGGCAAGTCCTTATTTCGGATTTCATAAATGGACTTTCGCCGAGCCTGCACGCCTCGCACGGCCGTTTTGATTTTCCGCCAGCCCAAATGATTGAGTTCTGCAAGGTTCAACACCACACAAAAACCACTGACCGCGAACATGAAGACCAGGAACACTGTCTTCTCCGTGGGTCTGGAGACGTAGCACTCGACATCTTTTATGCAGGGGTAGCGATCACATTCATACACCGAGGGGACGTTGAATCCATACAAGAAATACTGACCCACCAAAAAGCCAATTTCCAGCGCGTTTCTGAAAACCACTTGGATGATGTAAAACCTGGAGATGCCCTCTTGCCTCCTCATTTTGGACTTTGTAGTTCTCATGGCCGAATTAGGGATCTCTTTGACTTCTAAACAGTCTGGCTCGGCTTCTTTGGTGGAGTTCTCTGTGTTCTGAAGTACTCCATTAACAATGGTGTTCTTTATCTTTTTGCTTTCGTCTCGTTTCAGCGAATCTTGATCCTTATCTAGTGTCAGGTAGACTGTTGAGTAGCGCCGCTCCTTCTGCTTGGCCGACTGATGCACCGAGTATGTGATAAAACAAAGGCTCGGAGTGCACACCATGATGATTTGAAAAACCCAATATCTAATGTGTGAAATGGGGAATGCCTTGTCGTAGCATGCCTGGTTGCAACCCGGTTGCAAGGTGTTACAAACAAACATGGTCTGCTCGTCATCATAGACAGTCTCTCCAACTATCGCTACGATTAGAATCCGGAAGATGACCACCACTGTTAGTAGGATCCTAAAAAGCAAGCAAACAACAATGTGAAAATACGTGTAAATATGTACGGTTACTGTAAGTGTGGTTCAGTTGTGCGCTGCCTCGGTGGCTGATGCGCTTGGAGTCAAAATCTGGCGTGTTGGTGTAGGGAGCTGTCCAGTGCTGAAACAGGACGCTCTTTGACGTGTTATGTGCTTCTAACAGCGTTATTCTTTCACGTCTGTAATGTCACGTCTGTATATAAAGCGTGTGTTTTATGATTTAATGGGAATGACATGTAGGAATCGGTTTGCCGTTACTGTACCTGTGTGTGCTTTGTTAATGGAAGGAGGTGATAACGCCGACTCTCGCTCAATCTTTGTCTGCCACCCATGAGTGCACAACCACCACTCAAACTCACCACCAAACATCAAATGGATAAATGGATGAATGAACACATGAAACGACACATGGATTTTAGTTTAGGCTTTCAACTTCGCAGCACCATCCCAGGGTCTGAAGAGACAGCTGTTAACTGCTCTACTTAGCTGTCTCGCTTAGGAGGTGGAGGAGGACGACGACAAAAAAAGGAAATCTGTAGAACAAGACAGAAAAATCCACAACACAGACACGAAGACTGGCACCATGCTACAGAAGATCCTGGAGGTACAAGACAGAAACGGGGGACTGGGAACCATGCTAAAGACGATCCTGGAGGCTGCTGCGTTTCTTCGGTTGATCTTGGTTTTTGGTGGTCATCTTACCTTCCGATCATAGTAGAGTGCTGCTGGACAGCAGCCTCCAGGAGCCTCTCTAGTATAGTCCATTCCCCCATTTCTGAGCATCCGGAGGAGACGAGAGCGCAACGGCACTGTGTTCAAATCCCTCCAAAAAGAAAGGGCTTTATTTCCCGTCCGGCTTCTCTACGTCTATTGCTGTTGTCAGTCTCCACAAAGCTCGATTTTAGCTAAAAAATGCATCCGTCACGGGATGCTGCTACCGTCCTCGTCTCTCTCTTTCTCTCTGCGCGCTATCTGGTTGGTTATGCGCTGAGCGCGCAGCGCCAGTCCTGCTGTGTGTGCCGAGCGCTCCCACAACGTTGCCACACTTTTCCTTGTCATGAGAGTCTGAAGGGCTGATTACTATAAGCCCTCCTATTTTCGATCTTCAGATCAGTTTGATGGGCTGCGCGCTGCGTCTGGATGGAGGGAGGTTGGATTTAATGTCTTGCCAGCGTTAATCCGCCTTTAAGTAGTCTTCCCCCACCCCCCCCCCCCCCCCCCCCCCCCTCACTT
>VUQR01005391.1:13130-36078 GCA_015108515.1 Hemichromis elongatus
TCCACCCCCAACCCCCCCCCCCCCCCCACACACACACCAAAATGCACACTCATGTCTACAGCTAAAAATACTAAACTTTCAGCTGAGATACTGGAACAAGAAACATGATCACTTCCAAGTAACTAAGTTTGGCTGTAAGGATTGCTTGTCATTTAGTCTTACCAGTCAGTAAACTTGCATTGTGACTCTTTGCATTTGCTATCCACCAATCGGCCCATCTTTGGTATTGACATGTGTGATCCTCTTTGTTTCTCTTTCTCATATTCTGACATTCAGTTTCTCACTTTGCTCTGTCTTCCTCTTTCTGTCACACATCACGCCTCTTGACATTGAACACTTCATCAGCATGGGCAGAATCAGCCTGTGTGTGATACAGTGACTCACATGTACCCTGGCTGACCACCCACAGATGCTGCTGCTGCTGCTGTTGTGCCGCCTTGCAGAGAGAGCAATTTTTTTTTTCAGTTTTGCACATTTTCCCAAAGTCTTTATGTATGTGCATTTGTGTGTCTGATGCAACCGGCCCGCTAACTACGGCCTGATCACATCTCAGGTGGTCTGCTTCCTGTCAGTAGGCTAAATAGAATTTCCCAAAATCATATTTTGTGGTCCTGCTCTCCTTTATGAGCAGGAGCGCACTCAGCCACAGTCTGATGTAATATTCGCTTCATTTACTTTGCCTCTATAACCCCTTAACAGCACTGGCATCAGCACCTTCAGTATTTATAGTCTGAACCTTGAGCTGCTGTTCTTTTTGTTAAAGCATCTTCATAACAAGACTTTTTCACCCCTCCCTTTTGTTTGTCCTGTATTTTTCTCTCTCTCTATCGCACTCCTATACTGCTTTCACCAATTTAATTTCCTCCTTTTCCCTCTCTCTCTCCCTTTTACCTTCGTTGTTTCTCTAATTCTCCGTCCTTCCCTTTCTCTGTCTCTTCTGCAGAACCAGACTGGGCGTCGCTGACTTTGGGTGTGTTTGTTTGCCAGGCCTGCTCGCTCCTTCACCGGAGCATCCCACACATCAGCCGGGTCAAGTCTGTCCAGGACACATGGGATGCCAGCGAGGTGGAGGTAGGGTGAGAATGTCAAACACCCCACGTCCCTTTAACCCCAGTCCGCTTGCTGACATTTGATATTTGCCTCGTATCATTTTGCCTACCTAATTTGAACTATAAAATGAATGGGCAAGTGCTCCACAGCATTGAATTCCTTCACTCCTACATTTTGTGTAGAAAGAAAGAGATGGAGGACTAAAGCTGCTGTTTTGCTAACATACTGCTCGCACTACGCCTCCACAGCGTCAGCTGGTTTGGGGTCACAGGCAAGCGACAACTACAGATTTTCTCAAGAGAATACAGGAGGAGGTGTAGTCTGATCAGGTGTAACACACGGTGTTTATCAGGATAGCATCAAATAGTTTAAAAAAATATGGCAATAAAAGAAACATGGCAATCCTATTAAATTACTGTGATGATAGCGCTGTGAACAGAGCTTAATTTAACATCAAAATCAATCCACCTTAACCTTCTCTGTTACGCAGGAGGCAGGCAACATTAACATCGGGCCCTATATATTATTTTCAGTGGAGTTCAATTCAGTTTTATTTATATAACACCAAATCACACTAACAGTTGCTACAAGGCTCTTTATATTGCAAGATCGTATAATAATACGGCGAAAATACAAATAAAAACCCAACAATCAGACGACCACCTATGACGAAGCACTTAGCAAGAGTGGGAAAGAAAAACTCACTTTTAACAGGGATAAACCTCTGGGAGAACCAGGCTCAGGTAGGGGAGTAAAACCAGAGATTAATAGTAACTATTGATTAATTGTAGAGTGGTGTATAAACACAGAGTGGAAAGAGGTAAGTGAAGAAGGAACACTCAGTGCATCATAGGAAGTCCCTCAGCAGTCTAGACCTATTGCAGTATAACTAAGGGATGGGTCGGGGTCTCTAAAAGTAGAGAGGGCGTCTGTCTCCCAAATACAAGTTGGGAGGTAGAGGGGTCTGAAAACTGAAGGCTCTGCCTCCCATTCTACTTTTAAAAACCAGAGGAACCGCAAGTAAGGCCACAGTTTAAGTCTGATTTGTCAGTTGGATGTGAAGTCAAGTTGTTAAAGTGAGCCACTCAATTTAGTCGACTAGCCAACCAGGTGGCGGTATGTTTTTTCATCACCATTATTCAAGGCAGCTACAGCTGAAATATTGCATAAACATAAGCTTTCATGCAATCTAAATGCATGCCTTATATTTTTACTCATCTTTGTACAGCTGTCAAGAAAGTGGAAAATAACTATAGAGACCAAAATCATTTTTGTAGCAGGCTGTGCTTTTAATATCTGTGCTGACTTACTCAGTTTTGGAACTAATGACCATTTGAGGAACTTTAGCTTTTCACATGTGTGGCTTGGCTTCATGTTTTAGCACCAGGGACGGTTGTTCTTAGCAACTTTTGGCTTCATAACTAAAGTGGTGGTGTTACCAGTTGTAGCAAACAGTCCCTTTTGTTAGGATTGTTTGTTGAGTTGCTCTTGCACTTGTTTTAGTAAAATGGCTTCTAGTGTTTTACATTTTGTCTGGTCTGAAACCTTCATTTCCAGTTTGTATCACACTTTTTTTGAGTCGTATTATTGCTAGGAAATATAAATGCTGGGATTCTGCTAGCAACCAAAGCATTTAATAGGATATTATTGTCAACTGATTTCATCTGGCAGGAGCCAGCAACCTCCAGAAACCACTGCCAACCAGTTGGAGAATACATGATGTATCACTGGAGGTGATACAACCAGTGGTTGTGTCACCTCCACATGACATCACATGAGGAACCTGAATAGAATTCTATGGGAAAGCAGCTTTCTGTCTTGACTTCTGTAATCAAATTTTTTATGAATTTATGGGCTCAGTCACTTTTCTGTATTTCAAAAAAGCCTATTATCCATGGTATGCTCATTAGTTAGCAACATGTGATAGGCAAGTCATTACCCAGTGAGCAAGCAGTTTCATAATCAGACTTGCTGTTCTTTGTTACATCCAGTTTTTTAAAACCAAGGGCGACAGTAAAAGCGTTATTTTAGTGGCTTCAAAAAAGGATTTCACAAATCAATAAATGGTGGCAGAGTAATCCATCTTTTATGGTGTCTATCAGCAACTTCCAGCCAAACGGTTTATTAACTGAGAGAAGTTAATAAACTATGAAGAATTTAGATCTCAGCTGAGTTTATTTGTTTATATTCTCCGATGAGTTGATTGAAATAACTTCCTGAATTCGTAATTCTTCACAAATATGTGCAAATCCCAATATAAGTGTGATATTTGATATGTGACTGTACCAAATACATTCAGACAAAAACCATGGTAACCAAAGCTAAAAAAAAAAAAGGAGGAGGAGAGATGTCATTTAAAGGAAAAGTGGTGGGTTTTTAAACCCAAAGCATCTCTGCCTGCTGACACATTCCTACTATTTCTAGATTAGCCATAGTGTTTGTCAGAGTCTCATGTGGCTTGATACAGCCAGTACTGATCTTCCAATAATGCTTAGATTTGCTGCTATGCTTGTGCCCTGATATGTGAATTCTAACCAGCTCCATAATTCTGACCTTCAGCCTAACTCTGACTTCCAAATACAAGGTGAATATCTCACCACAAGGATCAATAAGCATTATTAGTTAAATAATAGTTTACACATTTCCTTTGTGTGGCTTGCGATCATGTCCCGGTCAGAATACATCTTAAAGGCATCCTAGTATCTCCCCTGCAATTGTGTATACACAGAATGCAAATTTGGACTTCTGTACTCTGCTGGGGATAAAAAAAAGTTGTCCCTGAATGAAACAGTGTTGATGCTCAAATACTGTCAGTCTGTGACAAAATGGGACTCAGGGGGCGGTGATGTGAGTCACCAGAAAGGTTGAACATGTGGGAGGACAGTAATTGGGATGTTATGGGGATTTGACTTAAGGGGTGAGCAGTGGGGGTGTTAGCAAAGAAAATGGAAGAAGAATGCACAGGGAAGACAGAGTATTTGGATAAAACCAGGACAAAAGCACATTTATTGGCAGATGGCGGGATGCATTTGATTGAGGTACAGGAATACACGAGGGCTTTGTGACGTGCGTTTGGGTTAATATAATTGGGAGTGCTTTAGGATGATTTTGAGATCACTGTTGAGACCTCTGGAGCTCTGTTTTGGTCCCATACCAATAAAATGTCAGTAATCGGAGGAGCCACAGCAGTATTCACTTTATTAACTGAACATGACTTATACTGGGATCAGTAGAAATACATCAGTGGTTGTGTTCAGCTAGGTGCCACAAATCCTCCTGCATGGATATTACTTCATTTTGTTTTAGAATTGTATTACCACATCAGGCTCTATTTACACCATGTACTTATGTTTAATCTTTATCTGCACACATTATCTTACCCTTTGTTTTAATGGTGCAAAGGAGGAAGCTCAAAAATGTGACACAAGACACCAAATAATACACCAGACATCTAAGTTTCAAACAAGCCAGGCGAAGACCAGGAAAAAGAAAAAGTGCAGAAAAGAGTCCCGAAGGGTGACAATGAGTATATGAACAGGAAGCACAAGGAATACTACTGTAGGAACATAATATGAGGACAACTTCCAAGACAATCTGGCATGTTACAGAGAGTCAAAGGAGTATATATAGTGAAAGAGTATGTAGCTGGTGAAAGCTGCTGTGAAAAAGAACAAAGTAACCAGGTACATAAATAAAATAGGAAGTGGCACAACAGAAACCCAAAACCATGACTCAGATATTGCATCTAAATGCAAATAAGTGAGGGGGCAGGCAAAGGGATTGATTCTTATATAGCGCTTTTCTACTCTCCCGGAGTGCTCAAAGCGCTCTATACAACATGCCACATTCACCCAATCACACCCCTTCTCACAAGCACTTTCTCTGTACTGAGTACTTTCATGGATGCATCGGAGAGCAACTTGGGGTTGGTATCTTGTCCAAGAATACTTGACATGCAGACTGGGCTCAAACCAACAACCTTCCGATCAGTAGGTGACCTGATCTTCCTCCTGAGCTACAGCTGCCGCTTGATCCAGGCAAACAGGATCAAAGGAAGCAGTCCTACTTTGTGGGCTTTTATCATTACTAGTACTAACTGGGGCCCCATATGTTACCAGGAATAAGTTGAGCTGGACCTTGCTTTTTGGGGCTGATTCAATCTCAGTTACACTTTACACGTTAATGTACGTTCTTTTTTTTAATCCTTGCCCAGACTACACTACACGCTGCTGCATATTTGTCAGTATATAAATTGAATCAGCTTTGCTATTTAGATGGATTTGTGTGTGCTTAAGCAGTTGGATATATAATCAATTAGATTGAAGATAACGAGAAGTCATTCAGCCTGTGTGCTATTGCAATGTAAACCACATTATCATGAAGATCAGGTTCAGCAGTAACTGAATGTCATGCTCCAGAGAAGCTTGACACAGTTGGGAGTGTTTTATTTTTCGCTGTCTGGTGGAGTTAAAAATTCACATGAAGTAGAGGCACACAGTGAAATGGATGTGGCATAGAGGCGATTATACAAAATGGCAGGAACGGTTGATTTAACGTTGATCGATTTCATGTTCATTCAAAGTGCCAAATTCGTCATTCGTCACATGAGATGAATTTCATTGGCTTTCTTTGGAAATCTGCTTCTATTTGACCTTCACAATAAAATGCCACAGTGCTGCATCATTCCCCAAAGTCCCTTAAAGGATAAGAAGAAGCGTACTGAGGGATTGTGCCAGCTGGATTGAGCTAAGGGATTATCCTAGGATGAAATGTACGACGGAGGGACCAAGAGCAGGATGAAGATGTGTCCCAGTGCAGTGTGGCCATTTCCACCCTTAATCCCATAAGAAAGCCAGAGTCTTATTGTCAAGTGAACAAGTTCTAGCATACTTACGATTTTCTGTGCTATAGCCCATTGTGTTTAATCAAATTTAAAGTCAATGTGATTTTTTTCTTCCTGTTATTTTTGTTAATGATAGTAAAAGTATTAAAACAACTATTGCTGCTATTGCTACTACTATTACTATAAATACAACAAACCTGATGCAGATATGCCCCCAAATTCATACAGACTATAATAAAGGCTTTTTCAAAATAAAGTGTAGCAAAATTATGCTTCATTATTAGCTGACTAGATAAAATGTATGTGGTTTTCCATTAACTTTGACATCTAAAATGCATCGGTGTAGAAACTTTGTATTAAATATTAAGCTGTGGACAGTGTTTTGATGACTAGGATTTGCTTTCTGTTTTCCTTTCAGTTAATGGCTGCAATGGGAAACAGTGCAGCCAAGGCCAAATATGAGCAGAAGGTTCCGGCTTTCTACTATAGACCAACACACACTGACTGCAAGTAAGTACACCTTTTAAATTAATTTTAAAACACACTAAAAACACTAAAAAAACACTTTTCTTGTTAGCTAGCGCCTGACTATGTGCTAAGACTGAGTGAGCCGACGTTAAAGGAACTTGTTTTTATGTGTGGTAAGACAGCAAGAACCACTATTTAGGACTTTTCCTAAGGCTGTTTCTGGAGAAGAAAAAGTATATGTTCTGGCTAGGTAAAGGTACAGGATACAGCCCTAAAAACTACTAGACAAGGCTGATTAGCTAGAGAAGACAACACAAACGACTGCCATTTCTGTCCTCTTGATAACTACCAGTCTTATCTCTGTTGTCATTTAGTTAGCCTACGTGGCAATAACCAAACCCATCTTGTTTCCCTCTATGTTTCCTGTAGTGTAAAGTCAGATTTTATACACTTTCAGAGTTGAATAGAGAGTAATGTGTAATAAAATGGTAAATCTGCTTAAATATTATATTAGCTATTACATTATAACTATTACATTCTTTTTTAATGAAGATACAGTCTTCCAATAAACTCTCAATAAAATGGCACCACGCTTGCTTGAACATGGGGGTGGTTCAACGTTTATCTAGCCTTTTCTGAATAAATTCTTCAATACGACTGCAAATGTGTTTTGGCTAAAGTTGATTCTTTAGAACTATCAGAAATATGGTGAGTGCTGTTCTTGGTTGCTCTGGCAAAACTGAAGCTAGCTAGCTGATGGCTAATGTTGCATGAATGTGTTTTTCCATGAAAGAGAAAATCCCAAATATTTTACTGTAAGAAAAGCAAGGTTAAACACAGCCCAGTAGGATGGCATTACTGTTAAAGAAATCACAATGGCTGCTGTGAAAAAAGCAGAAGCAACAGCAACAAGTTATTAGAACAATCATAACAGTGACTTGGGTTTAGGCCAATTAATTCATTATGACTATACTTACTTATGTGACTGTGTTCAATTGTGCTTTTCTGATAGTAACTTAAATGTACATGTAATACACACAGAAACGTGCTACTATACCAATGACTGTAGAAAAGAAAAGACTGTTTTCTACAGTCATTGAACTATACCTGTTAGCTAGGCGGTAACGGTGGCCACCCTTTGGTGCTGGACAGCTGATTGCTGTGTACTTTGTAAAGCATTTGAGCTAAAAAGATGCTGCATGTTTGTTCAGGAAACAGTTATAGATTGCATCATGTGTTATATCACGTGTTAATCACAGTGATCAGGAAGCATCACTTTCTCTTATTTTTTGTGTGTATAAAAGGCCTATAAAAAAGCATTGTGTGGTTTTGTGTGTATTATTATTTTTACTGTAACTCTGCAGGGGCTTTATTCAGCATTTTTTATCTGAATATTCTGGAGGCTGTTATGTAGTACACACTGCACCAGCGTGTGCTTTGAATCAGCCTCAAAGAATACTTGAGGTAGCAAGTCTTTTTTTCTTGGCATTTTAGGAGAGTTGTTCCATTTGTCTCCCTGTCTTCAAGTACATTTAATGAAAAGAGACAACCAAAGAGAATCCAAGAGACTGACAGAAAGCCTAGAATTAGAAGTGAGAGAAATACCCTTCCCAGTGTCTGCTGTCTGCTTGCGCTCACATGTTCTCCTCCCCTGAGAATCACAGAGTTTAGTGTTTAACACCCAGTGTCATCACTGGGTATCATTTGAAGAAAAAAAATGCCAAGAATGTTTACATCTAAATGTTGATAGAATGGTTCATTTATTTCCTCTGTGCAGAAAAAGAGACAGCGTGAGCTTTTTAGAGCATGCTGGGGAGAGTCTGAGAAGGAAACAGGATGCGAGAGATTGTTGGCATGGTGATGAGCTGCATTTTTGTTTGTTTTTTTAGCAGAAGGAAGAAGGTTTAAAAATAAGATTGCTACCTTTACATTAGGCTTTGGTACGAGGTTGTGATCAGGTTGCTTTGAGTTGCATTGTAATAGATCTCTATGAGTGTTATATGAGTATAGGCTTAATGGATATTCCATTATTCTGTTTTATTGAGGATTAAGTAACAAATCTAAAGATGCAGCAGGGATGAATTAAGAAGTTTAAAAAGGAAGAGGTTTATAAAAAAAAAAAATGCGTAAAGCACATTCTTGCAAAGGCACGTGTCTTACCCTCCTGCTATTCCTGGATATACTTCTATTGCTGTATGGATTTTATGAAAGGTGATGAGTTTTTTTGACATTTTTTGACATGGCTTAGATTATCAAACAATTCAAGCTTCAGAATAAAGACTGAAGCTGTCCTGACGTTTCTTCTTCCTCTTTTGGGTGTTAGCAGAATTAAAGTGGCCAAAGCCACTAAAGGCCCATAACTATAGTTTATAATTGATTTGATGAGTTGTAATCAGTTCTTATTTTATCAGTAAAGCACAGAAACTGGTAAGAAACCCTTTGCCATCCTCTGGTTAGTAGGGAAAAATATGTATTCCCTAAATGGTTGCCAAGTGGTTGCGGAAAGTTGCTTGCTTTTGCTTGGGTTAAGTAGGTCTCAAAGAGGGTGCAGAGACAAAAACCTTTGTGTTGCTTTGGTTGTGCCTTACCACTGAAATGCACACATTTCTAAAAGGTCAATTTTTTACTCAGCACCAGATGCACCAGATACCTCTTTATGACAAAGTTCTCTTAGTGACAGCAAACAACATCCCACAACCACTTGCCAATCAATTGCGGAATACAGATTTTTCCATAGCGACAGGTGGCGGAGTCACTGGATGGTCTTTAGTTCTATGTGAGTGGAGCTAAGAAATTGAATTGATAGCACCCTCCAGCAACCACTCACAACTGGTCAGGGAATATTCACTTTTCTCTAGTGACCGGTGCTTTCAGTGGGGTCACTAAGCAGTCTTTTAGCCTCTGTGTCTGTGACCTTAGCTTCACGTAGTTCAGACGGGTCTTAAATCTTTCATCCCAGTATCCCACTATTTTAATCTCCTCTGCATGTTCAGAAAGTGTACAGGTGACTGCATGGG
The DNA here is from genome assembly GCA_015108515.1 of Hemichromis elongatus. Taxonomy (NCBI): domain Eukaryota; kingdom Metazoa; phylum Chordata; class Actinopteri; order Cichliformes; family Cichlidae; genus Hemichromis; species Hemichromis elongatus. The sequence continues at coordinate 22,509 of VUQR01005391.1, forward strand.
TAAGTCAGAAAATTCAAGCTGGAAGCCAGGAGTAATGCATGTGACGTTTGTGAACTGCAAGAAGAACAAGTAAGAGAAGACCTTTGCCAGCTTGCTTGTTAGACAATAAGAAAATGCAAGTTTAAACACAAATGGCTTTAGAGTAGCAGTTTATCTTGGAGGTAAAAGCCAGTGACTGAAGTGAAGAATAAAACCATGCAGTGTGTCCAAGATCTTTAGAACTTGGGACAATAGGGTATCACTGTTCCTTTGTAATTTCCCTCTCTATATATTCTGTCTTTGTCCTGCAGACCAAAGACGTGTTCATTAGGTTAAGTGGTGATTCTAAATTGGCCAAAGCTGTCAATGTGAGAGTGAGTCTGTGTAAATCTGAGTCCACACTGAAAGCGATTCACAGCGACATGGTGATCAGAAATAGAAGAAAGTCAATCACATTCAGTGACTTTACGTAACTACATGTGAAATAACTGCTGGTGGTGAGAAGCAGGACCTGAGATACACCTTTCTATGGTTGAAGCAACTGCCAGTGCTTCAACCATAGAAGTGCACACAGGCATTGACCGACATTATGACCTGGCAGCAAATACAAGAGTTACCTAGACAACCGGAGCCTGGAATGTCCAAAAGTGACCAGCTATAGGCTGGTGATTAACAATAAGCTAATGTTGCTAATGTTTCAAGTGTGGGTGCAGCTTTAACCTCATGTTGTATTGGTGATGTGTCCACCTCTGCAACCTTGAACTGGATAAGCAGTAGAGCCCAACAAAGACTTTTTAAAACCAACACTGATATTAGTTATTTTCTGATGTATAGGCCAATATTTTGTTTTCTTTCAGACAAAATACAAACTGATTTCCCAAACATTTGTTATATGTTATCATTTAATTACTTCTTTGTGCATATTTATTCATTTATGAAGTTGCATCATGCCTTCTGGTGGACAAACTATGGCACACCAACACTCATAACATTTTTGAAGGGTGTTTCTTTTCTGCTTTTTCCTTACTTTTTAAATGCCACTGCATATATAATAGCAAATACCTAATATTGGCGCTAGTAAGGGGTGGAATTAATGTATGTATGAATGGATCTATGGATATGAACGGATGTTTCTACCTTTGGTTTGGTCTTAAGCTCTTATAAATCTCAAATACCCTGATAATACTATAGCTTATTGTTGGGACTTTGCAGAGGTGTTTTATTTGTTGTTGTTGTTGTTTTCCGCCTTTCATCCACATTGTGAAAATGTCTTCAAGTTTGGCAAAAACATCCATTTCTAGGTGTGAAATAATTTGATTTTGGTGGTCAAAGGGTTTAAATGTGTTTAAATACCTCTCTCTTTATTTCTATGAGGTCATACTGTAGGCAAAGTAAGACTGAACCATTACTCCTGAGCTGTAAAAAGCAACAGTGTGTACATCTAACTGGCAAAGAAAGAAATCATTTCAAGTGTGTGTACATCAGGGCAATTGATGATGAGTGTGCAATTCACATAAAAGCTAACTGTGTGTTTTCATCGTATCTCCAGACTGCTGAGAGAGCAGTGGATCAGAGCCAAGTACGAAAGGAACGAGTTTGAATTTATCGAGAAGCAAGAGCCATACTCTGCAGGTACGTGCATACTGATAAGGAAGGCTTTGTATAACAGTCCTCATCAATCCATATGTTCCTACACATCACTCTAACTGCTGGCTTTTTTTTTTTTCTTTTTGCCTGTGAAAGATGAAGACACTTGCAGTAATTCAACATCAGAAACACAAACTGAAGAACTGATTTCAGTTCAAATCTTTTGACCTGGTGATGACCAAAAACAAAAGCAAAATAAGACAGCATCAGGCAGAACTGAATAATTAATCATCGCCTACACACTGGGATGGCTTTATCCCAGCAATGTGAGAAACAGTGTTAGAGGAACAATTTGACATTTTGGGAAATTGCACACTTGCCTAGAGTTAGATAAAGGGATTGATGGGGCTCATGTGTGTACAGTAAATATGAAGCCACTGCTTAGAGACCCCTAAAGCCCACTAATCAGCACATCCTGTTTGTTTTAATCTGCATGTCCACTGGTTGCCTGGAAACGTCACAGAGATGGCGAGACTTGAGAAAGCCTATTTCCAAAATCAAAATATTCCATCAACACTTCTTTCATAAAAAAAATTAAAATGTCACGTCGTGTTTACGAGTTAAAAACAGCTCATCTCTGTTGGAGAGGTCTTCAGATAACGTCCGACTGCTCAGCTGTCTGTCCCTTTCTACTTTTACAAATATTACTCAGGAACAGACAAACACTTTATGTAAAAGATGCATGTGCCATAATTATCTTGATTTGTGGAGGCAAATTTTGTGCAGGGAAAGAGTTGTGGATCCAAACGCAGACATGGATGCAGGGGAATGATTCAACAGAAACGAGCCATTATTTTGGCTGCAGGAACACTACAAAACACTACGAGACGCTAACTATACAGGGAAAACTAACCTGAACTTGGAACACCAGAGACACGGAGGTAATGACACGCAGAGGAGACACTGGAGAAACGCAGACGACCCGACAGGGAGCGAAGGGAAGCACACGCTATAAATACATACACACGAGGACATGAGGAAGTGGCGAGCAGTCAGGGAACTCATCTGACACTAATCAAACATGACGAGGCAGAGAGGAAACAAAACAGAATACATGACCTGAAACACGGACCTCCAAAGTAAAACAGGAAATACAACTGGCTTAAGGGCACAGACTTGAAACTACATAGAGGGGACAGAGTACAGAGAGCTAAGAACTAGAAATACAAAACAAACCGTCACACCAGCGGTCAAAACCCAGGAGTAAACATAAGCAATAATAATACAAAAAACAAAACACTGGGTCACCGACCCAGGACCATGACAATAACCACTATAATACTGGTTTGGGGTTTCTGTAGCTAAAAATGCATTCATAACCTGGATGGGTTGAGTGCACAGACATTCAATTAATTTCAGAATTTTACTGACCAAAACTGGTGAGTAAATAATTGATAGATAAATAATTTTACTTAGTCTATTAGGTATAAAGCTAGACTTATTTATCGGCAGGCTGATATTATTTCCTAATATCATTTACATTTATTTGCTGATATAGCTACATTATAAAACCCAGTAAGTGAACATTTAAATGTTAAGAGGAGAGAGAGAGAAACACCCTTCAACTTTGAAGGATGATGTTGCACAGTTTGTCCGTCAGAGGGCGCAATGTTTACTTCCCTGCTGGTGAACATGTGTTTGAAACACAACAATCTGCTGATTCAAGCAGAGTCAGGCAGAGCGTAAATAAGTAACTAAATAGCTACACATAACAAATGTTAAGGAAATATATTTATTTTTCATTTGTCTAAAAGAAAAAAAATCAGCTAACATGTTGAAATATATTTTTAAAACATCAAATAGCTGTATTTGCCTTAAAAATCCCTACTATCCTATATTATCCTATATATTACATATTATCCTTTATTGCTTTTATTAAACTCCAATTAATGATAGAGGGTAAAAAAAATTCGTAAGCTGTAAATATTTGAATGTCATTATTTTGTAATCAGCCTCAAGTGGCCATTTAGAGGAACTGCAGTTTTTGGTAATTCTGCACAAGCGTCATTTTCCCCCCACAGATGCTGGAGCATGGATACAAAACTTTCAGGTGAACTCAGACTTGGTTGGGGAGGGGGGTTAAAGTGTTACCTCTAATGTCGTCACATTTAAATGTATATATCACTTTTTAGGCTTTTTGTAGCTATAAATGTGCTCGATCAAACTAGAACAACGTAAGATGAACAGATCTGTGCTCAAGCAAGCATACTTAGTTTTCCCACCCAAAAAAGGAAAAGCAAAGTGGCCGTCCTGCTGTGGTGCCAGCCTTACATTGTGTACTCTTCGATAAGCAAAACCTTGAAAAACTCCTTGGGTAAACATTTCCCCGTGGATGCCAGTAGCACAAATTTAATTATCCTGAAACATCCATTGACGACTCTCAGACATTCATTTTTATCTTTTTCCTTCTAAGTGGTTGCAGTATATGTTTGCAGTTAAAAGCATATTTGTGCAATGACATTGTAATTGTCACTGCTGGTGAATGGAACTGCCATTAAAAGGGGTATGCTTGGTTGTGTGTGTGTGTGTGTATGGAGGCTGAGGGTACAGTACCAGTATACATTTCACATCTTGATGAAGATGGTGCTTTCTGATTGGCTTGCAGTGACCTCACCCGTTTATTGTTACGGTGAGGAACCACACATTCGGACGCAAACACGCACACACACAACAGAGTGTAATGATATGAGTCATTCTGTCATCTCTTTTTGTGCCTTTGTGGTAACGTCATCACTCATTGTGAGGTGCATGTACATATACATGTATCTGCTCTGTGCGTGTGTGTTTGGCTGAGAGTGACTATATGCAGTAACCTGGAATGCACAGGGACCAACATTAAACTGATATGCAAAGAAAAAGGGTCAGAGAAGAAGGCGAGGGTGGAGATAAGGAGGGCTATTGATTGATGAGGTAATGCCAGTGTAGGTGTATGTTTCATGCTGGAAAGTCACAGACAGCACGACATTCACACACACAGAGACACACGCACACACACACACACACACACACACACACACACACACACACATATATATATATATATATGTATAGCAGAGAGTATGAAAATGACTCTAAGCTCTTTAACTGTAAAGCTGAAGTCCGCCTCCCTTTTTTTTTTCTCCAAACATAAGCAGCAAACTGTGGCCAGAGAGTTCCAGTTTAGTCTCATCTGATCAGACGCACTTGCAGTATGCATCCAGGGTGTCCTTAGTATACCTCAGTCTGGCTTACCTTTGTTTTTGGCATGATTTTGTCTCAGTTTTAAAGAAAATTACCAATTTAGAAATGCTATGCTAAAAATCCCTTGCTCTTTTATAATTTCATTGAAATTTCTAAACTTTATTTAGCTTAACCCCTTCTGCTTATTTGTCCTTCCCTGTGTAGGGATTTCTGTTTCATCTTGAATGTAAATTAGTCACTTCTTTGGAGGACTACCCGATTACGCTCCCTATAATTTTAAGTCGCAAAAATAGATCCAGACAAAAAAAAAACAAAACTTCAGAGCTCGACAGAAATAGAAGATAAAAGCAAGAAAAAGAGGCAGCGTGAGTCAGAGAGGTTTACTGAAATAGACCAAAGGAGAGGAAGAAGACATAACAGGGCTTTAAACAGTAGGCATGTCATTAACATGGGAAAGCATGTTCTATGTACAGAAACAATAAAAACCGTCTGCGCTGATTCACGCTGGGTTTTTTCCCCTCCCCTGTTTGTTTCTTCCCACTCTGCTGTGTTTTCTCACTCTCGCACGCCGTCTCCTTTTCCTCGCTGCTCGCATAAATGAGATTTCAAACGATCTTTGATCTCAGCTTAACTGAAGTATCATCTGACACCAACCAGTTACAACATCTCCCCATCACTGCTGTAAACGTCTCCTCTGTTTGATCTCCTGTCTCCTATAAAGGCTTTATGGTACCAACTCCCCTACCACACACACACTCACACTTTTTTTGTTTTTTCCTTTCTACCCAGGGTACCGAGAGGGGTTTCTATGGAAACGAGGAAGAGACAACGGTCAGTTTCTCAGCAGAAAGTTCGTCCTGTCAGAGAGGGAGGGAGCACTGAAATACTTCAACAAGCAGGATGTAAGAAACACGATACAGCCAATAGCAGAATTTCTCTTTGGTGCACAGCAGCCATGCTGAGGAATATGAGACTTTTACAATTCATTGTTTACCCCTGCTCCTGTCAAGGCCAGAGATCCCAAGGCAATAATGAAAATAGAAACCCTCAATGCCACCTTCCAGCCTGCCAAGATTGGCAACCCCTGCGGACTGCAGATCACCTACCTGAAAGACAACAGCACAAGGAACATCTTTGTTTACCACAGCGACGCCAAGGTACGCACACTCATCACATTTCTGCGCAAGTAACTCCAAATTATGTGCACTAAAATGATGGGCTTCTGCTTCTCACGTGCGGAGCTTTAAAAATAGTACAGAGGAGATCTGTGTCTTCAAAATTCTTCACTCTGATGGCAGAGTGCAGACTTTAATATGAGGACACTGTGCCTTAGATTATGAACAAAGTGCAATACTGTGCAAAAGTCTTTGCCACCCATCGTTTCCTTATATTTTTCTAAGAAACTGGGAAATAGGTACAGCGAGTTGTTGAAACATGCACACATACATGGATATACAGTACGTCAGGCAAAAACAGAGTTTGTACAATTCTAACAAGTTTGAAAGTCTCCAGCACAGTCTGAGCTCTCTTAGGCAGCTTTATTTCGGTCTTCAGGAAGAGCTCTTCGTGCTTCTCGAAGGACATTCAAAGCTCTTCTTTGTTTTTTAGCTTTTATTTGAGAGAAGACAGAAAAACTGGGAGAAAGACCAGGAGGACAAAGCCTTGGGGCAAATTTAAACCAGGCTTCTGCATCAAGATTAATTCAGTTAAATTGAAGTGAACTTTACAACACGTTCTCATCCCGACACGTAACATACTAACGCTATGTGACAAATCGTCGGTATGTTACGTGTTCAGAGGCGTGAGAGCTGTTTAGAATGAATCTGTGCATGTACACGTTGGAATGACAGTTGGAGCCTCTGCTCTAAGCGTGTGTTACCGCCACGAGCAGCATTCTATTGGATTCAATTGACGATCAGGAGCATCTCATAAGGACGCAGAAGGGTACCTTTCACATTACTGTAAGGCCTCAGGCCATGATAAATCGTCAGTATGTTACACGTTGAGAAGGAGAATGCTCTGGAATTTTATTTATATACTGTAGCTCCAAATTACAACAGCAGGCGCCTTTAAGTGTTTTATATTGTAAGGTAAAGACAGTAAATGTCATGGTCCTGGGTTAGTGACCCAGCATTCTGAGTTTATTGTTATTATTTTCTAGCTTCCTCTGTTATGGTAATAGTTCTTTGGTTTGATCTTGTGTTTAGTGTTAGTGCTCCTTCCTTCTGTGCCTTGTTCGTGTCCTTGTGTTTTGTGTGTAGATTAGTTTGTCTTTCCTGTTTTACTTTAAAGGTCTGCATTACTTTGTGTCATTCTGCATCTCTCAGCGTCATTCTACGTTTCTCCTAGTCTCTCTGCTCCTCATCCCGTGTCCTTATGTCCTTAGGTTTGTTTATTAGTGTTTTCTCCCAGTTTAGGTTTATGTTTAGTTTCGCCCTTGCCTTTGTTATTCCCTCATCACTGTAAATAAACGCACTCTCATCTCCACCACTGTCTGCATTTTGGATCCTCCTTTCAAACACCACACGACAGCCGTGACAGTAAATGGGTCCCCTGCGCAGCCCAATGAGCTAATCCAGGACACAACATTCATACACTGGTCACCTTTTGAACATAGTGTTTTCGGCTTGCCACTTGTTCTTTTGTGCATTTTTCTTAAAGGTACACTGCAAACCATTCTGAGATATTCAGCTATTAGCTCTTTGGAAATCATCATGTTGGTGTAATGATACTATTTTACATTTGTCCGATTGTGTTATCTTTGGCATTTTTCAGAATTTTAATACATTCTGACGTTTAGTGACAGCCTGCTGAAAACAAAGTGTCTAAAAATATAATTAGTCCTTTTCTATGCTGTTCTGTGTTAAAACAACACATCTGCGTTGTTTGAGCTTAGCTTTTTATGCTTGCATTTGCTGATTTATAAGTCATCGTTAAGTGGCTTAACAACAACAACCAAAAGTATCCCTCTGAAAACATTCAGACCACTTTTAAAAAACATTGCAAAATATAAGCAAAATATAAAGAAATGGGGGCAAATCATGACTTTTGCACGATCCTGGAAGCAGCTGGTTGTTCAAAAACCAGGATGTTCTATTAAGATGAAAATAGCTGTGATTGCTACCGTTTTGCATGTTATCATGAAATTAATTAAATCAGTCACAATGCACTCAGTGCACTCCACCTGCTAGGCTTATAACCTTGATTAATTATAAATAAGTGTAAAACATGAGCATTTACATCAAATTAAATCCTTTTAACTGTAATTTTATTATTATTTGATACTGAAATGATGACAACAGTAAGCACCTACACATATTTATGTGATTTCAGACCTACTGAGAAAAAAAAACATGAAGAGGCCTCGAGTTCTGGGGAGTAATGAATCATTCTAATTGTGAAATCCTGTTTTGTCTGGTTGGTCTGGTTATAGCTGCTACAGACACCAACGCTGAAGATAGTGCTGGATCATCAGTTGATATACCAAAGCTGATGAAATATGCCAAAATCAAAGCATCAAGCTGTTCCAGAAACATTGAGTGTAAACTTCCTAAAATGCAGCCACACCTGTTGCTTGATTGAGGGTCAGAATGTTTGAAGCTGATTGTTAAGGACATGCAGATAGTGAATAATGTTTGCATGCTCTCTTAGATTAGGCCAGTTCATTGTTGTGAAAGTACAGGGTGTGTTCACAGGTGTTTTAGTCCTTCCGCTCCCAGGGGTAATGGATCAGTCCAAGAAAGCTCCTGACAAGGCACTTTTCTTCTCATGAAAGTAAATGATGGACGTCTGCACACACTAACCCGCCCCTCCGTCCAACACCCACACCCTGATCTGCTACTGCTCCTGGTGATATACATGTCATTTGGAAAACTGTAAAATGTCAGCACTGAGCATATACTGTGACTTCTTCTTCCTCTGTATACAGTTATCCAGTGGTTAGAGCATTTTACATATTTTTGTTTGTATGACCAACAGTAGGCCTTCACCGGTCACTTTATTAGGCACACAGGTTTGTCGGTATTATATCCGTGATGTAACTCTCCTGCTCTACCACATCCCAAAGGTGCTCGACTGGCTTGAGATCTGGTGACTGTGGAGACCATTAGAGTCCAGTGAACTCACTGTCACATTCAAGGAACCAGTTTGAGATGATTTGAGCTTTTTAACATGGAAGCAGCCATCAGAAGATGGTAACGCTGAGGTTATAGATGGACGTGGTTAGCTGAAATTCTCAAAAGGACTGTGGCGTCTAAATGATGCTCAGCTGGTACTAAAGGGCCCAAAGTGTGCTTTTACAGGACCATCGCCAGACTGAACCGTTCATACAATAATTAGCAGCTAAACTAGCATACCTAATAAAGTGGCTAAGTGTGTAAAATAGTGACAGAGCTCTTAGACACTGCAGTAAAGCTATAGTTGCCCAATAATTAAAATCATTTTCAATGAAAACCCACCTGAAATATACAACAAACACCACTAGCTTACTGGACGATGCAAATATTATATCATATTTGATAACTTATAGCGCTGCTATGTGTAAGATTACCTGTCCATCTTTATACTTCATCCCCAATTATAATTCTGCTCTTTAACCTTTATACTGACGGTGTGTGATGCTGAGGGTTTTTTTTACTTCTGAGCCTCACGTTGCTGCTACGTTAAGTAAGTAAGTAAGTAAAACTTTATTTATATAGCACCTTTCAAGATATAGATCACAAAGTGCTTCACAACACTGGGATTTGGGACTGAAACAGAATTAAAGGAAGACATAATCAAAGCTGAACAGATGAAAGAGAGTTAACAGGGAGGTTTTAAAGGCATTTGGGGGAGTGAGTAAGAAAGACAGAGGCGGAGGGTTTACTGCTCCCTCTGCTGGTTGATTAGTGTTCCTGACTGTTGTCACAGGAAGGGTTCATTAGGTTCATTCGGCATCCCTGTCACTCTCACCTTTTCTAGCGGATTTATCGACAGTGCCGCAGGTTCCACGCAGCAACGCACGCCTTTGAATTCCTTCTGCTGTGTGTGACAGATGCCTTTATCCAAAATCTGTTTTATTTACTCAGAACAGAAATGACGGATCAGAATGAATAAGATATAAAGTGTGGCAGGGCATGTTGCCACTGAGAGCTTTTTGTCCTTTGCAGGAGATGGTCGACTGGTTCAATGCTATCAGAGCGGCCAGGTTCCACTACCTGCAGGTTGCCTTCCCGGGAGCAAGTGATGAAGAGGTGAGGATAGTGTGATTAAAACATGCGGCTCGCTGTTACTGAGCTTATAGTTTAAAAAAACAAACAGCATTCTCAGAGGTGTCTGTTCATGGTGCTTTTCTAAACCTGCATGGCAGTCTTGATGCCTGTGATCCCACTGCACATGTTCACGCTGAAATAAGGCCAGTTTTTAATATTTCATGCATGTTTTTTCTTTTTTCTTTGAATGATTCTCTTTTGTCTTTTTGCTGCTCCAGCTGGTGCCCAAATTGACCCGAAACTTTATGAAGGAAGGCTTTATGGAGAAAACAGGTCCAAAGGTTGGTGCTGGACGTCCCTCCATAGTGAACTAAGAATGATAGTATCAGTTACACCGCAGTTTCAGTGTTCAGGTACCTAAATATGGCCAGAGTGTCTCCAGGTTCAGAGTACTGCATTGGTCCCTAATCTTTTACCCTCCCGGTTTCTGAAAACGATACATTGTCTTCTCACTCAAAGAAGTGCTGGAATTATTTTTAAGGTTACGTTACATTAGCGATTATAGTTATTGTTCTTCTTTCTCATTCTGTGAACCATTACGACCATATGCCAGATTGACCTAATTAAGTCTGAGTAATGCCTAACGCTAAGGTTAGCTGTGTGGTAAATTGCAATTAATTATTTAAGAACACATGTAAGTTTGAAAATTCAGTAGTGAAAGTGATCCAATAAATGCAGATTTCATTAACTGTATATAAAAGATGGGGTACAAATTCTGAGTCTGAAAATGAAAGGGACTTAAAAATGTATTCTTTTTATTGGCCAGCAGGGGGTGACTCTTGCGAAGCATGCATGAGGCTAAGAAACTTAGGGACAGTGTACACTCATAGGTTTGCTACTTGTCAATTATAAAATCGAGTCAATAAGACTCATGTATTAACCAATAAGACTCTGAGCGTTATTGCTCGGTTCTCCCATTTGGACTTAGGTTGCTTTGTTTTCACACTATCGAAAAAACACGCTAATGCGCTCTCTCAAGCCACTCACCCTACTGACTAAACCTGCTATTGTTAACTTAAGTTTCTCTCCAGTATTTATTTTATTAAAATAAACTAAATATTAATTGTCCCTGGTTTTCTTACCCCTTGTTGCCAAAACTGTGCACACCCAATTTTTGATGGTCACTTCCTGTTGACCATTCGAAAGAACTTTTTCAAACTCAATGCATTTTCTCCAAGAGTCTCAGATACTAGTTTGGTGTAATACAGCAGGATGGTAACTTTGTAAATCACTGTCACAGTTAGTAAAACTGTAGTAAAAGTAAAACAGATGACAAAGCAGAATAAGGCCTAATAGCCTAATAACAGCCTAATAGTTTGAGTCACAGTGGCTATGTCCATCTTTTATATACAGTCTGCATTCTTAAAGATAAAAACTAAAGAAGAAATTCTGTAAGTTTACACCAGATTGCTAAAAGTATGATTTTTTTCACCTGTATTTGAAGCAGTTTAGGGAGAAGTGAGTATTGCAAGTTACAAGTTACAGCAAAACTTCATTTTCATGTCTTATGATAAATGACTAAATGCGTATTTGTCTCCCTGCCCATTACATCTATCAACAAATGTACTCTCTGTCTTTCTCTGCAGCACACTGAGGGCTTCAAGAAGAGATGGTTTACCATGGATGACAGGCGACTCATGTATTTCAAAGACCCTCTGGTAAGAAGAGCCCTGGATCGTCCCAGCCTTTTAATTTGGTTTATTAGTGGCTTGCTTAGTGATTAGTGACTTTCTGTCCCTCAGGATGCCTATGCCCGTGGGGAGGTGTTCATCGGCAGCAAGGAGAACAGCTACACTGTCCTGTCTGGCTTGCCCCCGTCCACACAGGGCTACCACTGGAACCACGGCATCACCATCGTCACGCCAGACAGGAAGTTCCTCTTTGCCTGTGAGACAGAGGCCGAACAACAAGACTGGATAGCCGCTTTCCAGAGGGTCATAAATCGACCAATGAGGCCACAGGAGTATGCAGGTCATTAAGTAAAACATCGTAGTCTTAAAATGGTTTATTTTTAAATACTGACACACACCCTGAACATTTTGTTGTGGGGGAAATGATGTGTGTAAAGCTTGCAAATCCTACCATAATATATAGACTATAAGTGAAACACAAAAATCAATGAATTTCATGTTACTGCACGTCGTTTTTTCTGTGTGTCCCTGCAGTGGAGGCCCATTTCAAACACAAGCCTTGAAGTTTTCTGGAAACCAAGCGCTCAACTGGACCAGCCCGGTCTCATTCAGATCAGAGACGGCCCCAGCGTGCGACCACTGACCATGGCTAGAAGAGGCGGGGTGGGTCTTACGGGTCACAAGGGGTTTTAGGGATGGGCCGAGATGGGAACACACGAAGAAAGGAAAGGAAACACCGGCAGGACTCCAGTCTGTCTCGTATAGAAAGAAAGCCTAAAACCAGACTCGAGGCCCCTCATGGGGTGATCCAAGGCCAAAGGGTAGATGATGTCATCACTATTGCGCCTACCAACCTTGTGTGGTACATTATCACATCAGAAACCCTTTCCTCTCCTCTCCTCAGCCATGTGGACCCTTCCCCTTGTAACAAGCTCCTCTTTCCCCTCTCACCCAGAATTTTTTGTCTTGTGAACGGTTCATTCTGTCTGTAATCTAATGTAATTATGTAATCAAAGAGTCATTTCACTGGTTGCTTAACAAAGACAATGCATTGTTAATTTATTGAATGTACAGTTTTGATGACAGTGGCTTATTCTGTGTGTGTGCGCGCACGCGTGTGTGTGTGTGTGTGTGTGGAGTCGTGAAGTTTTTCATTGAGGACACTGTGAGGTTGAACCTCCCGCACTAAAACCCTGGTAAACCTGAAATCTGCAAAGTGCTGTTAACAACAAATATGCATATGAAACACACAAACATACACACAACAATCTCTCAGTGAACGCCTCTGCTGTTTGAGCAGCACGAGGTGGCGTATCTGCATCCAGGCAGGGTTACCTTTCAAACCTCAATCTGACAGATGTTCTCTTATTTATTTGTACTGTTGAACATACCGAGTCATCGTAGATGGTTATCGCTGCTTTCCAGGATTGTAATGTGACAGGATTGTAATTTATATGACACTTCTACAGACATTTGATTTACTCTTTGCATCCTGTTTTAAAGACACATGGTTGTGTTGATCCTTGAATCACAGTGATAGTTTGTTTCATTATAAAATCAATACAAATGATACTGAAATGAGCTGCTGGTGTTTTGGATTGTCCTCGGTGTTCTCTCTTCTTTGTTGTCTTTCAACATTTTTCCACACACTGACCCCGCTGCTTTCGCTTTCAAATAACCTTGAATCCTAATTAGTGCACAAAACTCTGAACTAAATCATGACTGACAACAATACACAAATACACCTGTTGAAATTAGTCTTTTTGAGCATGGCTACCAGTCTTCCCCAATTCTTCCACTAGATGGAGCTCTTTTATCACCCCATCTGCTGCTCACAGGGCAATGTGAACCATATGGGAACATGTGGGGGACATTAATGTAAAT
>VUQR01005391.1:42186-70017 GCA_015108515.1 Hemichromis elongatus
TATGACACAGGCTAAAAAATAAAAAAAAAAACAACAAAAAAAATAAAGCAAAAATAACATTTACATAGTTCAGTGGGCTACATATTAATCCGATACCAATACCACAGTTGGTATCGATAAGAAGCAACATCAGCACCACCTTTAGCAAGTAAATGTAAATGCATTCCATTATTTAAAAAAACTGCATCCACGCTTCTCTTTTTTGGATTCTGTGAGGTGTGAAAACCTGTTCCACTGCTTACCTTTCAATTTCTTTTCTTTTTTTTGTGCTATTATTGCTGGCCTAATTCCCCTATGAATAACTGATTAACTTTGTTGTCCAGTAGCTAATCCTAATTCTTGAGTTGTAGTTTTTCTTTTTAAATCTATCAGTAAGCAACTCATTACTCTTTATACTTTACAAAAAAATTTTAAAAAACATGGTTTATTGCAAGCAAGTGACAATTTAATGGAAAAGTTAATCTCTGGAGCTGAGCAACCACTCGTCCACAGAGAAGCCTCAGTGCACCTCGGTGTGGATTCTACAAGTCTCTGGAAAACTACTGGAGTGATGGAACATTATTCTTCCAAAAGATATTCCCTCAGTTGGTGTTATTAAAGTGGCATTGGAGAGCACTGCCTCCCCAAAATCTTCCATAGTTCTTTCGGTTGGTTCTTGAGACACCTCATGCCCTATGGTCAGTTTGGAGGAGACCACTCCCGTTGGGACGGAAATGTTTCATCATAGTGTAAAGGTGTTCTTATAGAAAAACCCTCTGTTCATTTTCAGTAAGCCTTCGCTGTAAGACCCAGAGCGACTGCAGGCAGGGTAAAGAAAAGGTAGAGAAAGTTAGGAAAAACATAGAAACAAGAGTCTTTATTCTGCTAAAACTCCACTCGTATTCCTCAACTTGATTGATTAAAAACAACTAGTTTGTTAGTTTGCTAAAAAATATTATTCCATCTTGCCTGATGAGGCCTTGATGGATGTGTTTACTAAAACTGTGGATGTTAACAAGACTTTGAATCAACCAATTTGGAAAAGTTCAGTGTTTTTTTGTAATTGATTTTGATAAATCTTGCCTCTGACATATGCCCTCTTTTCAATAATCATTAAAAAGATTAATATTAACACTGAAACTAATAAAAAAACGAAACTACAATAAAATGAACTGAAAGGAGAAAATCCACTAAAACTAAACTGAGCTTAAAACAAAAGGTCAAAATGAAAATAATAATAATAATAATAATAATAATAACTATAATAGTTCTAACCTGTGATGTTCATTTCAGCCTCTGAAGTGGGGAGTGCCACAAAAAGTCTGACTGAAAGCCCCTGCTTTAAGGAGAGAAGCGAAATGCCTCCCGAGCATCTTCAGGTACCAGAATGCCTCAAGTCCAGGTTTATAGGTTTAGATAGACTTTTAATTTGTCATCTTAGGCCAGTGATAGATTCAGGGCATTTGTACTGCGGAAGATCCATTTACTTCTAATTTTTAAATTGCTTTTGAAAAAGCGTATTCGTTATACATTCAAACCGCGTAATATCATTAAATTTAAAATGAAACTTTAATATAATAATAATAATAATAACATACTTCCGCGTCTGTTTTGTCACGTGATCGTGACATCCTTAAACATGGCGGCAAGCAGTAAACATGCAGAGAGCTCTGTGAGAAAAAGACGTGTTGGCAGCAGGAGAGCAGAAACAGAGACTGACTCCGCTGTTAGCGCTGGAGAAGATGGAAAACAGTCCAGTAGCGACGCAGAGAAAGAGGAGCCGCTTCTGTCCTTACAGCCCGGGACTTACTGGCTCACTCGCATTGTGCTGCTGCGCTCCGTCGCCTTTATTTACTGTATGTTGACGTTTAGTGTGTGCGCGCCCCAGCGTGTGTTTGTCATTCTGCTTTTAGTAGTTCGGCTGTAGGGGTTTACTTTTTTGACATTGGCATAACAGTCACAGTTGAGTGCCACGGGGTATGTCAACGCATGCGCACTTTACTGTAAATAAAACTTGTAACTAGTGACTGAGAACCTCCACGTGTTTTGTTTTTAAAACGACTGTTATTAATGCTTTGTTGGTGTCTGATAACCATCCATTTGAAACAGGGATGGAGTAGTCAAGGAAAGCTACTAATCCCATGTTGCTCTCCGAGTATGAATGTGTGTGTTAGATAGAAAGCACTTAGAAACAGCATAGGAAAAAGTACTTGTGTGAATGAATGAATGAGGCAAGTTGTGTAAAACGCTTTGAGTGCTCATAGTAGAAAAGCGTTATATAAGAACCAGTCCATTTACCATCTGTTCTGGTTTTACTGGTGCTTCTTGCAAAGAGCTGAGCTTTTGTGTTTACAACCACCACCACCAGCATTTTACCTACATCATAACCCCACCCGAACAGCTCCTGTCAGGGCAGCTGTGCCTCGTGGAGAGGTTATTCTTTACTTTTAGATAAAGAAAGTAATTGCATTTGTCTTACAAACTCTTTCATTTTTTTTTTAGTTGTGGCCTTCAGTGTTGCTTACAACCAGAACAAGCAGCTGATCGGTGAACATGGCCTGATGCCCTGTGAGAGCTACCTCAGAAGCGTCAAGCGCTATGTTGGGGGGAAGATCGGCATGGCCGCCATGGCGTACACTCCCTCTGTTCTCTGGTTCTTGGACTGGAGCAACATGGACGCCAACCTGGACGGCATCGCTCTGTTGGGGATGGGACTGTCAGGGTTTGTCCTGGTGACGGGAATGGCCAACATGGTGATCATGCTCACACTGTGGGTGCTGTACCACTCCCTGGTCAACGTGGGACAGCTGTGGTAAGTGTTGGTTAAATCATGCTTTCACTGTCAGACTAAAACAACTGGATGTTAAAAAAAAACGTTTCAATTTAGATCACCTAATCTTACAGATTGATCAGATCAGTCTTTTATTCATTATTAAATACATTAGTAGTACAGCTACGAAACCTAATGCTTTTCTGAGGAAAAGTGAAGAAAAGGATTAAATGTTGTAGGTGAAAATGTCAGATGATGAGACGTTTGGCTTCGAGTGCTTTGTGTTTGCAGGATGAGCTGATATGTATTTTAGGATTTGGCGAAATATAAATGATTACAGCCAGATTTGTACAAGATCTTAGAAGAAGTTAGTTAGAAGTTTTAGCCCAATTTAGTGATTAGAGAACCTAGGATTTGAGCCGAATTTGAGTAGTAAATATCCTTATGACTGCATATTGCATGGCATACACTTCCGTTACGATTGGATGTTTCAGTGTTTGTATATGTAGGCTAGATAATTTGAACTTTTACTCCAGGCCCTGGAGGCCTGGAGTTTGACACCTGTGGCATAAAGTTTAACAATATTAACCCGCTTCCTTTTTTCCCTTTCCAGGTATTCCTTTGGTAAGTGAACCAATTCCACCGAAGCTTCCTTTGTTTCGCCTTCAAAAAGAAGTGGATTTGAAGCAAAGCATTAATATGAGACAGGTTTCTGTGTCATTTATATTTTTTTTATAAAAGACGAAACTAATTTAGTGACTAAGGAACAAAGGAAACAGAATTTTATTGTGTTTTTTTATGACTGTTATTTACCATCGAAGCAAAAGTGTGGTTCATGATATAAAATGTTTACACATCCAAGTGAAGTGCCCTCTGTTGAAACTGAGCGATAGTAGTATAGACTTAATTACCTCAATAACCATAAACATAGTTCTGCTTTTTAGTAATGTGTTTTTGGTGTAGTGGTTGTTTTTGGTAATGGGTTGTCTGATCAAGCCGGTCCTTTGGGTCGTATTTTGCACGTGTTCCTCAAACCAAATACTGACACATTGCATGGATTTAGAAGCCTATCAAAATATATTGTAAAAAAATGAACTACTTTGTTTGCGGCTTAGAGTGAAAACTCAGGGTATTGCTTTCTGATCCGGTGAACCCAGTAAACCGTTGTGGTTATAATGGTAAAAATTGGGTGGGGGGGGGGGGGTATAAACACAAGGTTGCATGTAGAGCTTCGGCTCAGATAAGTGGTGAGGTCAGCGGCAGCTCCATGATTGCCTAATGACACTTTGTAGTCAGAGGCGCCAGGCTTGTGTCTGAGGCTGTGGTTGGGCCGTGGCTTCCATTACCCCGAAAATGAAAAAACTTTTTTCTCATTCTGCTGCAACTTGGAGTCATCATCACACTCTGGCTGACAGTGCAGCTGAAAGTCTGCAGATGAAGGTCCATTGTTCCGATATTAGTGCACTTAGCAGTAATATTGGGTTGTGTATAGACATTTATAGACTATAACATTAGAATTTTAATAGGCGATTCAAATTTAACCATTTATTTTCCTCCAGTACTTGAAACAATTCCAAACCTAAAAATGTCACACTGTATTTGCTCAACATAAGCACTATCATTGTGAACATATTGTACTGACACTGCCATTTAGCTTCCAGTAAAATGTCAAAGTATCTCTTGGAAAAAAAGCTATTAGGTAGCCTGTTGGCGCCTCATGTAGAAATACGGTTGAGTTGGTTTCATTTTTAGCAAACATGACTTTCACAAACTGAAATATTTTAGACTTCAGATGAAGTCTCATGCAGTCCTGAAATAAGGATTTACCCCCCCTGTTGAATTAATATTTTTAAACACAAAATAGTGAGCAGTGTAGTTCAGTGGAAGGTTGATTTCTGTAGTAAAAGACAAATTATCTATACAACAATCAAGACTGAATCATTCTGCCACAGTTAGACATTAATGGGAATTTCCGAGAGGGAACTAACTGGAACTCAAATTTACCACTTGGTAGAGTAGCCGTTGTCAAGCAGCGATCTTTGCTGGCGTCCTCTTAAATCCTCAAGGTTTTTAGGTTGTCATTTGAATATACAAAACATCAGCTTTCTCTCTCATTTTTATTGGGTGTCTTCTTGAGAAGTTGACTTTAAAGTATGTTTTTGATCATTGATTTGTGGGAAGGCGCACCCACGATGCATTTTCAGTGTCTTGGCTAAGTGAAGGACATTCTTATACACGACTTTTCCAATTTTTTTATTTTTTTCGCCTCAATGTGATGCAGAGATTTTATAATATTGGCAGAAAAAGAACCCAAAAACATAATGTTTCCACTGCCATGTTTGACAGTGCTTTTAGGGTGGAAGCCAAAAATTATTTTCCCACAAAGCACAGAAAGTGTATTGATGCCACCAGAAAATAAACCTTACCACCGAAATTATAGACAGCTCATTTCTTTGAGTGCTTAAAATTATGAATTCGGCATCAAATCAAATACTTATTTCTCTTAGTGTATATGCATTACAGTCCTGTTCTAAGCCTTTTCACTTATGTAGGCCAAATAGGCAAACACACTTACCACACAGTTAGCCATTAAATAGGTCTGCAGTGACCATGTCGTGGTTCAGCAGCAAAAGCTAATCACAAAAAGTTGTGTTTCTGTTTCCCATCACTACTAATATTCACCCTGTTATAGCAATAAGTAAGCACAATACATTAATCAGCTGGAAAATGATACTCCCTATTTTGGCATAATTTAGCGTTCCTCTTCAAATTTGATTTTAAAGATGTGCTTCTTTAGTGATATCCTGACTTTGACTCTCAGAAACAAAGTTAATGAGGATTTATCGAGTACATTACCAGACAAAAGTGAGCTATTCCTCTTATATTTATTGATATTATTCCAAATCAGAGATTTGACATCATGTTGTTTACTTGGAGCATATATGTATTACTTGTGGACCTGAAGTGTAATGTTCCTGCACCATTAAAGCAGCATTAGCTCTTCTGTGCTATAACACACTGAGCCTGCGTTAAGTAAAGCAGGTCATTCTGATCTTCTGATTGTTTGTGCAGGTTGGGAGAGCCAGCTGTTGGAGACGGGCTTCTTGGCTATTTTCTTGTGTCCAGTGTGGACTCTGTCCCAGGTTCCCCGCCGGTGTCCCCCGTCTCTCATCTGTATCTGGACTTTCAGATGGCTCATTGTTCGCATCATGCTGGGGGCTGTGAGTATAGCAGTTTATAAATACACAGAAGAGATGTCTGCAAATTCATCGAGATTGCATGCCATTGAAACAAGAATGCAACTGCTCTCTGACAGTAAATTTTAGGAAGTAATTTCAAACAAATTCATGATAACTGAAAGATAAGTGAGAAAGCTCACTTTTGTCTTCCACTTTTGCATATATATTTTCTTCTAGTTGCTGTTTAACCCTTAAGTCTCACATAAACGCATCTGAATTCATGTTCAAAAATGAAACCATTTCTGAACGTGAATGTTTGTCATCGGATTTTAGACTGTTGCTTTTGGGTTTTGCTGTAGAGCTCTGCCAGCAGCCGGTGATGCCAAAACAAATATATGGTCGACTAAACAATATGTCTCTTTGTTTGACAGTTTCCATGGTGAATTTTAGACATCTGTCTGTGTTTTATCTGTCAGTAGCTGTATTTTTCCACAGATTCAGTGGCATTTTTCCAGTTTAGACCACAATAACTTACTAAATAACTGTGACCGTAGCATTTAGCCAAAACTCAGACTATATTCTTTTTGTGTCCAAACAAGAGAACTACCATTACTGGTGCAGTTATTTAGATTTTTTATGCCTTTAACAATTAATTAAGAGCAATCACCTAGAAATTTGGTTAGAAATAATTTGAATGCCATTAGCAAGTCGCGCTGTGCAGATACATAGCACTTTTGATAAGATGCATCAGCTCTGCTTGTTTTCCTAAGTTAAGGTAAAGCAGCTACTGCCCTTTATTGTTCCGATTACATAGTGTTAAGTGTATGGATGTATAAAAATGGATGATGTTCTGGGCTTGACAAAATATTAGATCACATTATTGTTGAACCTGATTAGCATCTAGTCAACTGATCACACTCGTGTAATTGGATTAGCTAATTGGATTTTGTTGCTAATTAATTTTGCAATGTTGTTAAGAATGTTAGAACTTTAAGGTTAAGGTCCAAATAGCATTCACATGCTCCTTTTGTCAGGAAATAAAATCCAGATCATAACCAGTAAACAAAAGAACCACGCTGACTGTGTTTAGTCTTACTTTGAAGCTCTGCTGCACATTTTCTACTTTGATTATGAACTTTGCTACATTTTATTTTTAAGTCCATCACGAGTTTGATGACCTTACACTGTCAGAGCTTATGATGGTCAAAACTGTTCTTTGGAGGTCTGCTCAAACTTTACCGAGACTCAGCAACTTTTCAGCAGTGTTAATTGCAGTGCAGTGCCTCCCACAGTGTTTGATCCACCCTGGCTTGTATCTATTTATCCATCTAAAAGCACTGTGGTTCAATGTTGTTCTTTGACTCCCATAGTGTCTATTTGTGAGGATGACAAAGATTAGCATGTACTTTTTAAGGTCCCTGAAAATACAGGAGATGGGTTGCCTATGAGTCCATCATTTTTTGAAGCAATTAATGTCTTCAATGTTGTACAAGTCATTTTTTCTTAATAAGAATTTCATACCACATGCAATTGGTATATCATCTAATATTTTTATTATATAATAAAAGGAAAGAATCTGACGATGAATGCATTAACCATATATTATTAATTGGGATAGGGCTAATAAGATAACAGTTTAAATGTATGGCATTTTCCGCTTGTCAGCCTTTACTTAGCATTGTAATAAGTACATAGACATCATTTTAACATCCTTGATAACATTTATACCCTGCTCTATTTAAACCAGCCGTACCTTAAGCATGAAAATCCAATTTGAAAATAAATAAATGCCTTTGTG
Organism: Hemichromis elongatus; assembly: GCA_015108515.1. Lineage (NCBI taxonomy): Eukaryota > Metazoa > Chordata > Actinopteri > Cichliformes > Cichlidae > Hemichromis > Hemichromis elongatus. The sequence continues at coordinate 49,913 of VUQR01005391.1, forward strand.
GTGTTGCTTAACGTTGTTATATAAACCAGATTTTCCCCGCTAACCTTGATTAGAACCATCTCCACTGTACCTTCTGTTGTAATTACCTCGTTAAAACAAGGGGAACTTCCAGCACACGTGCACACACAGAAATGCCACAGCACTTTATGAAAATATCAGATGACTATATTTTATGCTAAACAACAGTGTTGACATTAAAATGTTTTAGAAATGTTGTCATAATTATTACACTTTTCCCCCTATTTGTTTCCTAATTAGTGTAGCTTGATGTATTTAATACATCATGCACATTGAGGTGGCATGTTAAGCTGCTCGGATGCATTCAATTTGTGCCGTAGCAGCTTGTGTACAGCAGCAGTAGACTGTGAGGTTAATCAGGCAGAAAGCTACAAAATGTGAAGCTAATTAGATTTCAGAAGATCGAGTTGGCTCATTAACTATGAAGCGCTGTAAATACTCTAAATATAAAGCATTTTTGCAAAAGGGGATGAAAGCCTCATTTTAAAATCTAATCTATATTCAGCCTTACGGACCTCTTCTATATGTTACAGGTAAATTAGATAAGTAAACCTCAAATGACGTCTCAGTGGTGTAAGGTGTGATTATGATTGAGTACAATGTTAGGTAGATACATTTTGGAGTGCTTTGTATAGAAACGTCAGCCATGTGTTCACGTTGCTGCTGTTCTAATGACTTGGCATTCCCAATGCTAATGCTAACACAAGTTATTTCCTGTTTGACCCCACCCCTCCTCTGATGTTTAGTTGTACCTTTAAATTAAAATTGGTCTTAAACCACGCACTGAGTAGCTCTTAAAATGGCCTTCTAGGTTTGTTCATAGTACAGTTTGATCATGTTAATCACTGAGGGTATAATAACAGTCCCCCCTGTAAATTCCTGAGAGTTGAAAAGTGACCATATAGATGAAGCCAGTGAAAATTCTGGTGTTGATATTTTTTGTCAGAGAATCAATGAATTATTAAGTTCTACTGTTGCGTATAGTGATTGTAAATGCGTTATATTATACATTTTCTGCTTGATCAAACATTTCCATTAAACACTGCCGCTGTAGGAAATATTTTGCTAGGTGTGGTTTGTGGCTTAAATTGGCTTCATAGAGTTAACGGTGTGTAACGTGAGCTGAAATCACATTTCGACTTCGGTTCTTGTGTTGCTGACACGTTGACTCGTCCAGACCGTTGGTGCACAGCTGGTCGACTGGAATGGAGAGACCTTTATTGCCTGTTGGAATAAATAGATGTGGGTAATAATAATACGTTCAATGTGAACAAGAGAAGCTGCTTATGATCCCTGGCTGAATGACATTTTGCTTGTAACTAAAGATATGTTTAAGTAAAAGTCCAAATTATTAATACTGAAAGACCGACATGGATTAAGGCTTTTATAGTCCAAATGTGACTCAGACCTAAAAAAAGCTGAAAGATGCTAAAGAGCTGCTTAAAGCTTATAGGAATTGCACTTAAGATAATAAGTCTCGATTTATTCAGTATCTGCTAGCATCATGTTTCTGACAGCAGTCATTGTATTCATTGCCAACAACCAATATTGATTATAGTAACTTTGAGTTCTTAGTCATCATAGGTGATAACCCTAACTTTGTATCATTGAGGAAGGCAAAACATATTTCCTGGGGACAAATGCCAACAGTTTTAGATATATATTTTTCTTTGTTCCCTGAATTATAAAACTTGGAAAAACAATTAAATTAAAAAAGACTACTTGGAACAAAAATTAAGGAAATTTGTGTCTGGTTGACTATTTTTTTATGTAGCAATGTTTCTTGGCTCCTTAAATACAGACACATTTGTAAAGAAAATACGTTTTTGGGTAACTATACAGAGCTTCTTTGTCAATGCCAACCAGCTTATTTGTTTCTTTGAGCTTCTGGCACCCCAGGGTGCAGCTAATCGGTTGCCTGACTGGCAGCCTGTGGACCCTGCTACAGCAGTTAGTTGGTGTCTGCTCCAAGGATGTCTTGTTTACCAGGATAGCATGTGTGACCAAGTTGGAACATTATTTGGAGTGAGTTCTAGTACCATCTCCAAATTGAAATCAAGTTCTATATAACAGAGAATGTCAGAGTTGGGCTGTACCCTTCTTGTAGGGTTGTCTCCAAAAGAGACGTGTCAGCACTTAGGAACCGTAGGCAGTGAAGGTTTGAAGGAAGATATGGCCGATGGCTCTGCTCAAACAATCCAGAAGAGATTGCACACAATCCATCTCTGCTCTCACAGTGCTGCCAGGAGGCCTTCCACGACTGTCTTGCACCACCAGGTCCATTTGCGCGTGCACTGGAACCTGTCTGCAGTCCTCACCTCAGCCCCACTGAACACTTGTGGGATCACCCTTGGTGTGCTGTTTGTGCCAGAGTGACCAACACAACTGTGCTGGTCTCAAATGCTGGCTGAAGAATTGGATGCCATCCCACAGCAGTGTGTGACCAAGATGGTGACTGGCATGAGATGGAAGTGTCAGGCTGTTATGGCTGTGAATGGTTCTTCCACATTCTACCGAGGCCAATGTTTGTTAAACTCATTAATTGTTAAACTGTCAGTATGTCTTCAGTCATCCTAAAAACTACACTGAACAAGAGTCAATAGCAGAAAAAGCTGTTTGCCATTGGCAGAGAAGGTCTGCACAGCCCAAATACTCTCCTCTTCTACTCAACACAAAGATGCATTTTTCTTACAGATGGGGCACCATTTCCAGTTGCCAAAAAGCATTGTTACAACAAAGTAATATTCGATAAAACACAATTGTTCTTAGTTTTTGTGCTAAGTTTAGATATTATGATTGCCTAGGATCTGGGTTAGAGTTTGGATTACAGTCATGCTTGGGGTTTATTCAGGGACTCCTCCCAGAGTTAACTCTTTAAGCACATAACCATCAATGGACTGAAAATATTTGATGATTCATTGCCATTGTGTTAGTGGCATATGTTGATGATATCACTATTTACTATTGATAAGTGACTTCTTGTTTGACTTCCAAGAAAGGCCTTGTTAGATAAACAGTATGTCTTCATTCATGTTGGAAAAATGACACGTCCAACAAAGTAATGTAACACTTGTGGCATTAACACAACAGTTTCTGTTTTTATATTCACGTTTTCATTGTTTGAATCAAATGCATACATTTGTTCGCTCGTCTTTAACACTTGAAATACAGTAGTTTGTTTCAAAGATTGTTAAGTATGCTGAAAGGATAGGAAGCTGTGTAAAAACTCAAATTTTCTTTCTTAATAAGATTTTGAGCGGATCATAGTTGTGAAAGGTTTAATCTCTCTGGTGTTCTTTGTTGAATTTACAGGTTCATAAACTTCCCCTAGGCCTCTCGATACTGAGGAGATCTCTGTTTATGTCAGACGTTTGTATGTTGGTGACATTTCAGAATCCCATGACTAAATTCGATTATCAACAACATCTTTGGCTTCATCACCTCAACAGCCAGCAGCCAAGTTTGTAATCAGAAAGAAATGTCCTGGGTTTTTGTAAATCTGGTTAGAGAGGTTAGCAGGCGATTTATTCCAAATTCCATTTCAACCACATGACAGGCTGATGTGTCAATATTGACACTTGGGTCCTGGATAGCGCCCTGTTTGCTTAATTCAGTTGGTGGAAAACAAGCCCTGACGTTGCATTTCTCTGCATCTCTGGTTTAGTTTGAATCTGTTTGGGGTTTTTTTTCTTATTTTATTAAGGGAAAATCCTCAGTGAGGGACTATGGGTAACTTTTTATTACAGTCATAATCTGCATCATCAATTTAGAAATACCATGGACTCCTAACAACAGACTTATAATTCAGTAGCATGACCATTTCTTTTGGCTAAAAACACTGCTAGAGCTCCATAGGCTCCCTCGTATTTTCCATCATACTTATTTTTTAGCGCTGCAATGCCCGACTCTGTTTATAACTGAATTTTTTGAGGGCCTCTTCCCAGTTCGAGGCATTAGCACAGCAGGGCTGTACAACTGTGAGCTGCTACTGAGGTAGAGAAGGTCAGAAAGGTTAATGATGTTTTTAGGCAACAAGCAAATTAGATTTGTCGTGTCAGATTTTATGTTTAGCAGTGGATCTCCACTTTGTATTGTGCCTCGTGTTGTGCTTAAAGTGTGTCAGCCACTGAGGGGCTGAAGTATTTTGTCACTTCTTAGATATAGCTACATGCTATGCTTTTTGTTAGCGTAGCATGTTAATGAATTTATTCTCCATAAAGCATTTGGTTTATTTAGGCTCTGAAGTTTTAAACAGACACTCATGGATGAATATGGTTTTAGTGATGCCTTAAGTTTTCCACTGTAAGCTTCATATTTTTGGTCTTTTGGGCTTTTAAAGCATTAGTAATGTCATGGTGCCCTTGCAATTGACGGAAAGATTGATATAGCTGCAGTCAATATCTTTGTTTTGAAGCCTCAGTTTTATTTGTTGCTGTCACCATTGTGGATTTTTGTATACGGTGTAATTAATTTAATTTTAACCAAGAAATCCAATAAAGGTTTTTAAACTCAGAGAAGAAGTGAATTGAGGTGACAGAGGAGAGAAACGACTACCTCATGTTTTCACCTCAACGAAATCAAGTTTACAGTTATTATTGGATTATATGTAATGCAAAAATAGTGACAGAGGTTGAAAATAGTTTAAGTTGCAAATGAATTTGCACACCAAGGTCCTGAACCCCATCAACACACAGTTCTTGTCTACATCTTAATTTTCTTCTTCCTTTGAATATTTCTCTTCCTTTGCCTTTATCTCTTTTATCTTTCCTCCCCATTCATTGGCTTATTTCCTTCCTTTTAAAAAAAAAAGATCTACAGAGGCAACAGTACAAGGGCTGGAAGTAGTGAACTGTAATAAAAACAATGTGCGTTAATGTTATATGTATACTGAAACAATGTTATCATTGATTGGTACATGTTGGATCATTTCCTTTTGAGAGAGATTTCTTGTTTTCATGTGCATTTGTCAAAACATGTTGACATCCATCGAAGTCCACCTAAACACTGAAGTGCTTGCTGCTGTGAAGTTTGAAGTGTGCTGAGGTCGATGTAGCAGACGTTATGTTTTGTCTTTTCAGGGTCTTATAAAAATCAGAGGAGACAAATGCTGGAGAGACCTCACTTGCATGGACTACCACTATGAGGTGTGTATTTTGCATTTAATGTACTCCATATATTTCAAGCTCACTGGTTCTCAGTGTTCTCAGTGTTGTATTAAATGCACAGTGCAGCCTCAAGGCCCTTTCACATCGACGCGACATGCGCTGTGCTCACCGCTAACTAGAACAAAGGACCCAAAATTTGTGTCGCGCTGGCCGCTGCGCTCTGCTTGTACGTAGTTTTTTGCAGCTGCTCAACATGTGCTATATGCGCCTGCTCCTGTCATTTCAAAACATGTATCTCTTTGACTTTATATCCTCTACGAGGGTTTGTGTTGTGTCCCTATATATGCACATAAACCTGTGTTCATCAGCATGTGTTTTCCTTCATCGTGTGGTTGAACTTAGCACAGCATTGCGCTCCGTTTCTATTGGTCGCATGAAGGTACGTCACAGCGGAATGCGTGAGGACTCTGTTAGGAAAGTGTTATTGTGCAGTGCAAACAAAAGACATGAATGGGTTTCAAAGGGCTTTCAGTCTTCACAGGTTGGGCCAGGAGTTGTTCATACTTGTTTCCTTAACACTAGAACCCCTTGGTGGTTCTAGGAAGTTTGTTAAGCATGTTCTGTGCAGAACACAGATTAAAATCCCATGTTTGCTTGCGTTCTGAGCACAGTGCAGGATCCACTGCAGTAATGACCTCCTAGACCAAATATTTCACCTAAGCTATCATATTACAAGTGTCCACCAAAACCAGAGTTATTTTTAAAATTCCCAAAGGCCCGTTTTCTTCAGCAGTCTGAACGTCTCAGTCTGATTGACATAGAAAAAACAGTGAACCTTGGCTTGGTCTCCTGGATGATGACAAAGCTGCAACAAACTAACATCAGGCTAACCACAGCAGGGCAGCACATTACAGAAACCGCTGTTGTGGGATTCAATAAATCAAACTCTTACACTGAGTGCAAGGTTGTGCAAATCCAGTGTTTGTTTTTCCCTCGGTGGGACACTCGACCGCTCAAACCAACACTGCTCGATGTTACCAGGCCACAGAGGGAGGAGGACCTTCTTCTGTCTTCTGTAATTAACATGGACAGGAATATTCTGGCTCCTATGAGACTGCCTACGTCAAGATATTCACCCAGTAAAAAACACAATAGGAATGGGGGTTGGGCTGTAATACACGGGCTTCCATGGAGTTGATAGCTAGTGATGTGTGGGATTATAATGTGGAAGTATAAAGCACTTAAGTTTTAATCCTTTTCTATTATGGCTTTTCCTTCCTTTTTTTTTTTTAGACTCTTCTTTATAAATTTTTTGCTAGCTTTTCCCACAGTTTTAGCATTGACCTTGTTGTTACCAGTAAGATGGGTTGGTGAACTGATCTATTGGTTAAAGTGTTGATTTTCAGTGTGCTCAGTAGTAGCAGGGGCACACAGCTGTTACAGCTAGAACAACGAGGGCCAGATGTTGACCGATTTGACCACTCAAAGGCAGATCGTGTTTAAAATCTCTGTTTTGAAACTGTTAAATTCAAAATGAAATTCTGCCTTACTCAGTTCAGTAAACACAAACCATCAACACGAGCTGTAAGCAGCTCCAGGTTTAATTAGTCAGGGCAGCTAATGAGCATAGCATTAGCTCCACTGACAGTGATGTCAGCTGTTGGTTTTGTAGTGCTTATTTTGAAGCTACTTTGGTTGTTGCCAGTATCTAGCTGGAAGCTGTCCCCCTAACTCAAAGTGCATGGATTATAAAAAGATTTTTTTTTTCAATGATGATGGGTGAAAACAATTTTTATAATGACCATAAGCATATAGGGATTTATGTGCCTCCAGTAAGGCTCAGGAGAGACTGGCACTTGCTGATTTGTTAGTTCAGGTAAGTTATGAAGTCAAACTCGACCATGATCCAGGCAGATCAGCTGATCTCACGCCCTATTGGCGTGTCTCATATTGAGCACACCGCTGAAACTGCTTTAGTCTGCCTTCACACTTTTTGTCTGCAAGCTCGTTTGCAGCCCACCTCCACATCAGCTTCCGCTTTCATGCTTTATGTGACTTGATGTCATTGAAGTCTGCTCTGTTCTGCGATGGTGGTTATGCTGCTGTTCTCCCATCAGGTTTTGGAACGTAACTATGCAAAATATACCAATCAGAAATGACCGCAAATGGAAACAGCAGTCTTATTTTAACTGCACTGATCGTCAAACCTATGCATGACAGCGCTGTTTTAGTTCTCAGAGCTTGTGACTGTCGTATAGCTGCATGTAGCTTTGTTTGTAGCTTCAGCTACTGTGGTCACTGTATCTTGATTGAATTATTAAATAAACTATAGATGCTTCCAGAGGCGATTTTTTAGCTATAGGCTGACAGTTATTTAAGGTTAGTGTACCAGAAAATTAGTTTACACCTGACTAATCATCTTACAATGTGGAGCTTATTCCACACTGGGTCACTTTCCCTGACCTGGTCCAATTTCAACAGTTAGCAGTCTACGATGTAATGTAGATACACATACACACCCACACACACAGTACCGGAAGCCAGTGGCGCCAGGTGAACCTTATTAACCCCTCTGACACAGTGCTCCCTTTCAGATGAGCATAGGAGCTGCAGATCTCCTCCTGTCCTGACTCTCAGGGGGGCTGTGTAGATGTGTTTTAGCATAGTTGCTGTTTTGTTTGCCTCTGTATGTTTGTTGTAATAATGCTGGTTTCCAAGTCCTGTGGGGTTGTTTGACTGTCTGAGGTTGCAGGCCCCTCGCCCTTAGTCTTCCAGGGGTGTTTCAGTAAGCTGCAAGTTTAATAACCCCAATTTTCTGCAACATAAAAACAATAAAGGTTTGGATTAGGATGCCAACTGTCTTGTTTTAATTTTTCCTACGCCTATTCCTGTGCTATATTTATTTTTCACTCCCTGTAACAGTTTGCATGTTCAGCTTTTACTTAGCAACCACCTAATGCACGCGTAATATACCAGGCTGTATGAATCCTCTCGATTTTTTTTTTTTTGGGTGCATAGGTGTGGTTGCTGTTATTCAAATAGGTTTCCATCTTTATTTAGACATGGAAATGTTTTCATCAAGGTGTGACACTATAAATGAATTTTCATTCCACCTCAGACGAGAGTTATTGCCAAAGTAAATCCAAAAAACTTCCATCTTAAGCTGTAAGCAGACTGTGGTTGGAACGTGTTTGCAGATCAGAATAACTTTGCAGAAGTTCAGGGAAGAATGCATTTATTAAAGAGGAGATTTTACTGTGGCACTTGTCACCTTGACCTTGACCTTGTTCTCTGTGCAGACCCAGCCAGTTCCCAATCCCATGTCATACTACATGCACTGCTCTCCATGGTGGTTCCATCGCTTTGAGACCTTGTCGAACCACTTCGTCGAACTCATCGTCCCGTTCTTCACTTTCCTCGGCAGGCGGATGTGTATGGTTAATGGAGCAATCCAGATCCTTTTCCAGGTAACCTACACTGTTCACAAGCCGCAGAGGCTAATGAGAGCAGACGCTGGATGATGATTGATGTTTATTACAACCGAGATAACAATCTCAACAGTGATGGTGAGGTAGTAATAATTAAAAGGAGAAAAAAAATCAAACATCAAATGATGAAATGTAAACGCACCTAGTCATGTGATTGTCTCTACTCAGGAAAAACTGTTTTTGTCCAGTGTTTGCACACCCTGTCCAGGCTGGCTGCTCGGATAGATTTTATGTCAGTTTTTTTTATTTTTCATTCCTCGATGGTTCCCTTACTCTTTGAACTCTGAAAGTTAATGGCTGACACGTTGGGATGTTTAATTGCATTTAGCTATATTATCCATCACTGTACACTTACAGGGTCTCTCATACCCTACTTGAGATGAACATGATCTTTGTAGTGAAAAACACTAGTGGATCTTGAAGGTATCATCTCTCCTCACTGTACCTGTCCCTTTATTTTGGGCTGTAGGTGGTTTTGATAGTAAGTGGGAACCTCAGCTTTCTGAACTGGCTCACCATCGTTCCCAGTTTGGCCTGCTTCGATGACGCATCGCTGGGCTTCCTGTTTCGCTCTGGGGCTGGAGCCAAGAAGGCAGCGCTGGAGATCCAGACTGAGGATGTAGCTGGTTGCACCCCAGCACCTACCAAAGGTGTGCACATCCCAAACTTTGTAAACCCAGGATATCATTGTTTACTCACGAATCTGAAATGCTGGCATTCAGCTATGCAGACTGACAAGTCTGTATAGCATCTGGTTCTGCTAGAGAGGAAATTATGGGCATTAAAAGGATTAGCAGTTGGAGAGCTGAGTAGCTAGGAAAAGAATGACATCAAGTTTATTTGCATTTAAAGTAATGCTGCTTTTTTACAATACAGAGTGCTGGAACTGTGGTCAAAGTGCGAGAGTGGCCCCACTTTAATTGGTCCCACTGGACCTATTAGTGTCTTTGCTTCACTGTAGCATAGTAAATATGAAATAACCTGGTACCTGGAGTGTGGGCATATTTGAATCATTTGAGCAGAGCCAGAAAGTTGTTCCTCGTGAGAAATGATTTTGGGTACCCTGATGTGTTTAACATGTGTTGGGGTTAGCAGGCAGACAGGTAGGAAGGAACTGATGCAGACTTAGCAAATGTTTGCCAGTACCAGCCACCACAGCACATATCGTCCACACCTTTTTCTACTAAGAATTTGTTTAATTGATCACAAACACATGCAGACACGCTGACTCACTCCTTAATGCCAACCTCCACTGCTCCACTGCTCCAGGCCAGGAACTAATAAATGTGTCACCTTGATTTAAGGTGCAGTTTTCCTTTGAGTCACTTGGCTTCAGGTACAGGTTTGGGGTGAATACACCTTCTTTTTGGCTAAACAGGAGCAACAACATGCATGCGCAGTTATATATTTAGCTAAAATGGAGCAGCTCACAGAGAGAGCAGTGAGCTCTGTCCAGTGACAGAACATTAAGATGCATGTAGCAATTTTTTGGTTTTTCTCTTTGTTTTTGTGTGTCAGGTATGTTGATTCGTCGGGTGGTTAACATTTCTTTGGGCATTCTGATTGTCTATCTGAGCATCCCTGTGGTGATGAACCTGCTGAGTTCCAGGCAGGTGATGAACACATCCTTCGACCCGCTGCGCATCGTCAACACCTACGGAGCCTTTGGCAGGTACAGCCAGAGGATTCGAGAGAAAATGCATATATTAGCAGATATATTGCAAATGAAGATTTTTGAATACTAAAGAAATTAGTCACAATTTCAAAATGTGATCCTTTACATTCAGTTTATTTAATATTTCCTCTTCTTCCTCTCGTCAGCATCACTAAGGAACGTACTGAAGTGATTTTCCAGGGCACTCTGAGCCCAGATCCCAAGGACCCTGAAGCATTGTGGGAGGAGTACCAGTTTATGTGCAAGCCAGGGGACGTGTACCGGCGGCCGTGCTTCCTATCGCCGTACCACTATCGACTGGACTGGCTCATGTGGTTCGCTGCCTTCCAGGTAAAACCTCATTACAGCATTTTTTTTTATAATTTATTATCATAATGTTGACAAAGAGTTTAAGTTTAGGAAAATATTATTGTTCCTGTTATGGCTGGTTATTTGTAAATGTAATCAATGTGGAGAAGCTTTAGCACCCCAACACTAGGGGGCAGTGTTTCCTTGATAGTCCTCCAGATTTTAGATCAAGCCAGAATTATGGTGTTTGTCCTTCAGCCTTCATTTGTGTGTTTCTGTCTGACTGTATCTGCTCATTATTTCCCCTTTTCTCTCACACACCTTAATATTCCCTTGCTTCCTCTTTCTCACTGATTTGATTCCCAGTGTGACTCGTTAAAATTCTCCTCTCTCCTGATTTCTGTCTGATCCTCTCTTCTTTCCGTCTCCTTGTCCTGTGTTGATTTCTGTTTCTAACACATTGTCTCCATCTATTCAATCAGACCTACGAGCAGAGCGAGTGGGTGATCCACATAGCAGGACGCCTGCTGTCCAACGACAGCACCGTCCTCTCACTTCTCGACCACAACCCGTTCCAAGGCAGAGACCCACCCAGGTAAATGCACACGTAAATGCGAAGGGAAATTGTACACTTAATTACACTGAAAACATGAGTTTTGCAATAAAACGTGACGAGAGGGGATTTTAAAATATTTTTTCCTGTTTGAGTGAGTTAAAGCTATAAGAAGCAGTCAAAAAGTGCTATGCAGTTTTTTGGTTGCAGACCTGTGTAATTCATTAGGCAGAATCGTACACAATGGAGAAAAATACAGCTTTAAAACACTTCCACAGTGGCTTCACTTTTCAGACCTGGAATCTTTTATATACTTTTCATCTCTAAACCTTAATTTCAATAAGCGCACAACTTTCTGTGCTCAATTTTAAACGACACTACCCGGTCAAAGTTCAGTACATAGTGCACTGAGAAACAAGAATCAAGTTCAGATATACCGCCTAACTGAAAATAAATAAAATATGGAAGCAACGTTTTTCTGTGAGTCACTCTGTTGTTGGTAGACAAAGTACGATAAGCACAGACCGTCAAAGTCGCAGGTGGTCACTGAAGAATGCAAGCTGACAATAAAAATCTTTACTTCATGTGAACGCAGTTTTGGTCTCTTCTTCCTTGCAGGTGGGTTCGGGGAGAACATTTTAGGTACAAGTTCAGCCAGCCAGGCAGTGCCAGTGCAGCACAGAGCAAGTGGTGGCTGAGGAAACGCATCGGAGCTTACTTCCCTCCTGTGAACCTGGAAGGACTCAGGAGCTACTTCCAGTCCAGGGACTGGCCCCATCCACATATACAGCAGAACAGAAAGTAAAGCTCTGAAGCCCCTCAACTCACTGTGAAGAAAGGGTGGGATTAGAGTTCATGGAGAACTTTTCATTGATATCAAACATCCACACATTTATTCCTACACCATGTGATGGTTTTTGTAAAGCTTTCAATTAAAGGTGTAAAATTGCCCACTGTATATTTGAATAAGTGCAATTTCTATATTAAAAGGGATCTAAACATAAGTAATGATCAGCTTTCCTGCTTATTCTTGTGTGCTTGGTTGGGCAGGGCGATGTCCCACCACATTTGTGTCTGTTCGACACTGTTTTAGATGGGTTGATCATTTGCGTCACTAAGGATGCACTCACACGAGATATGGTTGAAGACCAAGTAAGCATCAGTTTTTCTCACAGTTAGCGATCACACTACTCTGCTTATCTTGCTTGATTCAACTGAACTGTACACAGAAGTTACTATGAAAAGAGCTAGAATACTTCTACTGGGTACAGATCGCCAGATCACATGAGTCCGCTTTTAGTAGCTTGGCTGCAGTTAAAACAGTGTCAACTAAAACTGAACTCGAGCGGGTGTAAAACAGCTGCATCCTCACTGGGATTAGATTTCTGAGGTAAAACGAGCGCAGCCTGAATGGATCTAGTGAGTGGAAAAGAAAAGGAATTTACAGCATTTTTAAGGCACATATTTCCTAAAAGGCTGTACAGCAGCTTTGAACTGGTTAAACGTGAAAGAAAAATGTCACAAATTTTAAATTTTGCAGAGCCACGTTTAGTCCTCTCGCGTGTTCATCCAAGGAATCCGAGTGGATTGACATTTCATTCTGTGATGTAAAAGCTACCAGTGACTTTTACACACAAGTGTCCTTTGGCAGTGAAGTTAATGCACGGGTTTATGGCATTAGCTAATGAATTAGTCTGTCACTATAAACTTGTATTTACAAGGATGTTTTTGCTAAAATTAAGTAATTTTATGGCCTAAAATTAACCATAAATAAACAACAGTAAAACAAAACAAATGACTGGCATGACAGATTGTATTAAAAAAGGTGGAGGTGGGTTGCAAAGAAGCCTGCAGAAAATGTGGGCAGGTTAAATCTGCTTTAATGTGGTGGCTGTAGAAAAGTGTTAGAGCGGGGCATCCACAAAAAAGAAGGTTGGTGGTTCAATCTGGGTGTCATTGGGCAAGATAATAATCCTAATTCATCCACTGATAATTTTACCAATAAATTAATTCAAACTCACCATGAGGCATGACTTTAGATCAAAGGATTGAGGGTTCAGGTCCCTTCATTGTTGGCTTTTATCCTACATGTACAATCTGAGAATATCAGACGATCTGCCAGTACCGCAGCTGAGCTTGATGTCATGGACTGCTGTTACGTTCAGTTAAATATCACAAAAATATATATTTGCAATAGTAAGTATAAAGCTACTGCTGACAACCAGGCAACTAATAATAATGATAAAGTTTCATTTGTCATTTATTTCTAGCAGTATTACATACTAGACTTCAGTAAAAGCAGAGGTGTTAAAGTGAGCTAATACAACTCAAAGTTCATATTTGACACTTTTTAAGGAGTTTTCAGATGTTTGAAGACAACCCGCTAAAATCAGCAGACAATAAATTAAGGAAAGCAGTACATGTTGTCAATTACTTTTTTGTTGCTATGTAAAGCCCTGTAACTTATCACAGCAGGATTTTCTTTAATACCATACTTGAACTTTTAGATTGTAATAGCTAATATCTTGTTGAGTAATGATTTCTTTTTTCTGCTGTGTTTAGGGTTAGAAACGAAGACCGCACCTGGCAGGAGCTAGAACTGTTGGTTATTGATTATCCTTCAGCTCTGAAACACATTTATTATCCAGAGGCCTCACGCAGTTTTGTGAAATGGTCTGACTGATGTGATTAATTCTCCATCTAAAATGCACTTTACAAACTTCAGAGGAGCGTGTTTATGGTTGCGGTGAAATATGGCGAGTTCTGAAAGTGTTGACGGTAAAATATTGGACAAAACAAGCTGGATCTGAACCGATAAATCTTTCTTCCATTCTGCGATGAAACCGCTTTGGCCTGTGTTAGTGGGTCATTAATTTATCAGCTTGAACATTCAGTATCGGCTAAGGTCTGAGTTACCTCTTTATTTTACAGTCATGATTTCTTAGGGCTGCTTAACTTCTAAGTATATACAAGTTAATTTCATTTACTTAATAACAGTAGTAGTAATCAGAGATGTGAGATGAAGGTGTGGAAAACATGTTTCTGTGCAAATGGAAATTAGTTATAGTAATATACCTGGCCATTAGATGGTGCTGTTCTCCATGTAATCAGCGTATTTCGGTCTTTGTGCTTTATTCTTCCAGATTCACTGCTTCACAAACATTTTCCTCAAAGGGACTCAATCTACCCTGTGAGTGTGTCTGTGTGTGTGAGGCGTGTGTCTGCTACGCTACTATTCAGGACATTGAGTTTGCACAGCAATCCATTTATCTGTTAATAACAGATTTTCAAAATCATCAAAGATTTTTTACAAACATTCTTTGTCGTATTCTCTCCACGTGACTGAGCTGTTTTTCAGAGCTACATTTATGATAACTTTTAAGTATCTGCAGCGATGTTTAAATATAGACATCAATGTTTTTCCCCAACAGCTGTGTAAAGTACCACAAATCATCTGTTTAAAATTGAAAAAATGAGAATAGAAATAATGATTTGTTTTGGTGTACATGACAAAGTGGATGTGTATTTTTTTGAAGAATGAGCACTTACACTGTGGCTGACAAAGTAATTTCCACCTTGCTCGCTTCATGGATAAATAATAGCTTCCCAGCCTGATGATGGAGGGTGCACCATTCCCTGGAGAACTGACTATGACTACTGTGTATCCTGTGTGGGGCCATAATAATGAAAACTTGATATGAAAAGGATGCACGACTAAACAGTGTTTCCTTTTATTTAATGCAAAGAAGTCATTCAAAACAGAGGTGCAGCAATCTGGTTAATGCAGAATGAATGTGGCTGCATGTTGTGATCTTATAATATGACCACCTCATTTTATTTTGGTTTGAAATTTTTTATCAAAGCCTCTTTTACACTGTATGAAAAAATCAGAACAAAAGTAGAATAGGGGTGGTAGCTAGCACCTACCAACCTAGCCTAGCATTACTGTGTTCAGGTATGTTCCCTTTTTACCATTTTAAACATTTCCTCTCTTACTTTACACCTTTTAGTTAATTTATTATGATTAGAAATATCACAAATGAATAATCTGATTACATGCTTAATACATCTATGCCAATTCTTTATCAAATCGCAAACTCTTCAGGTCTCCAAAATACACTGAAATGACAGTCATTTTTTTAATTTTATTTAATAGAAATTAAAGGATACTGTATTATTTCATGTACATCGATTAGTATGCCATTATGCTGCCACTTTGGTGCCAGTTTGTGGAAGCTGCCTTGTTTCTCCGCCATCTTGAATACAGGGGACAAAATTGACCTACCCACTCCTCCTTTTATGTATTTGGCTAGAGACCAGGGTACGCATGATAAGTTGCCTTCAATCTAAAGATCACAAATAGCTCTTTAAAACTATATATGATATTTGAACATCTATACTCTAATCATCCATCATTTCCACCTCATCCTCTTCCTCCTCACCTCAGATGGTCCTGAAGTCAGAGCTCTAATACTTGAAAACATGCATAAACATGCTTATTTATTCCAACTGTTATTATAATTACTTACTGTCCACAGATTAGACATGTGACTGACTTATTCCTGATTTATTTATCCGGATTTATGCATTAGGTTATCATTCTAATAAGTTAAAATATAGTGTATTCAAACTCAAATGTTTTAAATGTTTTTGTTTTTACAGAAAGTAGTAGAAACACACTGGCCAGCTACAGCCACGGTGGGGTATATAAATTCAGTGTCTTTGAAGGTGGTAAGAAATCAGAATTTAACTGACTGTAATCTGCAATCTATGCCATGCCAGGTGTTAAGCAAGTCCACAAGCCTTTGAAATTAGTGTGTGTGGTGGATGGGTCTGTCTGTGTAGGTTCACTCATTGGATCTGACAATGCCACACTCACAGCGTGGATATTTTTAATAGCCTGCTCATCTAACACATCTGTATTCCATTTCCAACCTCCCTGTACAATCACTTTCTTGCAGATTTATGTCCCTTTAAAGATTGGCCATTGGATCACACAGACATCCATTGTGCGTCCTGATTGTGTAAGACACGGCAGGGTGGTGCATCTGATAACTCTCCACAGCTCCAGTTTGGCACATTCCCAGTTGTCTTCTGATATAATTTTAAAGCGGAGGTGGCTGTAGCACTCAAAGACTAGATATGACCAAAATGGGTGTGGGCTACAAGTTCAGTTCCCCGCCGGTAAATCGGGCCAGAGGAAGTGAATAAATCCCACAGCAGATGCATCAGTGATTGCTTAGAGTTGTTGGAAAGCTGTCAGTGTGACGGTTCATAGCTGAATTAGGCTGCGCTGGAAATGTATGCTCAGCAAATCTTCCATGAACAAAACAGATCAAATAAAGTATGGAACACAACAAATGAGTCACCAGTGCAGCTCATCATCCTTTGTTAACCCTTACATAAAATGCTTTTTAGAGTGTGTGTCGTCACAGTAGACGTAGGAAAATGACTGTTTACTTGCAATGAGGAAGGGAGCTCCTGAATATAAAGGAGTGACTCATGTGGTCTTTTTCTGTAACACGGTAGCTGCCGTATTGTCTTCAGCTCTTCCTGGGAGCAGGGCAGGGATTTTATCCTACTCACACACACACAAAACATATAAGGAGACAGCAATAATTGGTTGGGTCAAATCTGAGTGCACAGCTGCAAAATCATATGTTGAACTAGATAATGCATCCTCCAGCAAGGCCAGCACCCTATATTGCAATTTTAATGAATGTCAGTGAATCTACAGTGAAACTTTATGGGGTTGTGCTATTGCTTATGCTCCAAGTCCCCACCAAGATTCCTGAAATTCAGCTTGTTTCTTTTTTCTTATTGATAACATAAATAAATAACAGTTCATTGAAAAATGAGCAAAAATCAATGCTAATTTGTTTGAAAACCAATAAAAAAAAAAAAATAAGACGGGTGTGAGTGAACCCAGAATGCTAAGTTTGAACTGGATTTGAGTTCCTCCTTAAAAAATATAGTGTAAAAATTGATAACCAAATGCTAAGTTATCACGTAATTGTTATTTAGCTCCAGTTCAAAACAGTTTTTTAGGGCAATTAAGGTAATATTGCAGAAAAAAAACAAAACTTTCATATGATGATCTGTGAGCAAGAACTTGGCAACAGTGGCCAGGAAGAACTCCATTTAAACAGGAAGAAATCTTCAGCACAACCAATTATGAGGGCTCTGAAATGAACGTCAAACACTGCATTTATGTCACCTTCTTGCATTGATTTCTGTTTATGTGTTGGAAAACAACAGGTCCTCAACATCCATCAATAAAAATGAGAAACATGAGACCAGACAGAGAATGGTATCAGTGCATTTTCCACATTTTTACTTAAAGAATCACACAATGAGTCATTTATATATAACACAAAAAGTGTTGCCAAATATCTCCTGGTCAGCTTTTGAATCACTGCAGTTGAAGAGCTCTTTGTATCTTAGAAAACACAGTAGATGACATGTAGAAGTGTCAAACTTAAGGCCTGCAGGCCTTAAATGTGACCCCATGGGGGCCAGAATCAGCCCAGCAAAGACTAAAATCTGGCCCACTCCAAGGCTTTAAAAATGTGACATTGGGACATTTAACTGTACAACTTCACAGTCATTCATACCAAAGCAAAATAATTAGTTTTTTGTTTTGTTTTGTTTTTTTTGTTGTTTTTTTTTTTTTACAATAATTGCACAGATGGGTAAAACAATGGGAGATTTTCTGTGGATTAGTCTGGGTGGTGAGCTACTGGAAATTTTTCTGTAATTTTATACATTCATTTCTTTGTGTTGACAGATTGTTGACAGCAAAATTTCTTTATGTTGTCGTATTTTTCTTATATGAAATGGGATTTAACGGGTAATGTCTAACAGAAAGGGTGGTTTTGCTGGTGTGGCCCACTCAAGATCAAAGTGGGCTGCATGTAGCCTGTGCTGTAAGTTCCTGCCTTGCAGTTTGTAGAGGATGGAATGGCTACACTCTTAAATCTTGTGCTGAGACATTATAAGAGATGTAAGAACCATAGATCTGCTCATTATTGACTTTGCCCTTAGTTTTAATAGTATTCAGCCACATCTTCTTGCACACAGGCTTTAATTTAATTTGAACATAGATTTTAGTGCAGTGTTGGCTCACTGACTTCTTAACAAACAGATCCTGTGGGTCTACGCTATTGGAACCCTGTCCAGTCATCCTCAATTGCATCCCCTT
This sequence comes from Hemichromis elongatus, assembly GCA_015108515.1. Lineage (NCBI taxonomy): Eukaryota > Metazoa > Chordata > Actinopteri > Cichliformes > Cichlidae > Hemichromis > Hemichromis elongatus. The sequence continues at coordinate 68,241 of VUQR01005391.1, forward strand.
AGGGCTGTTTGTTTTTTACCACTTCTATTTGGTTCTAACACTAATGAATATCAGAACAACCCTAGATCAAGATGCATGTCGACAGCACTATAATTGTAAGTTCTTGATGATTCTGTTAGCCTGTGCGTTCTGCAAAGAAACCTGGCTACAACCACAGAAAGGTCTGATTTTCAGAGGAGATTTCAAAGAAATTTGGGACTTAACTGTATTTTCTTAAGTTTTAAAGCTTTTCCTACTGACAAAGACCTCCCCATGACCATTCAAAATACACGAAAATAATTAAGTTTATAGATTTCTGTAATTTTACTCATTTACTTCTTAAAATTTAAGCCCAAGGATACATGCTCACAGATTCCTTTCATTTACTACAGCAGCATCATGTAGAAAACTGAAACGTATCAATGAAATTGTGTTTATCTTATATTAAAATGATTCAGATATTAAATGTGCAATTTAGTACCGTGCAATACTGTAAATTTTGGTATGATCCAATACCAAGTAAATAAAGCACCAACACATTTTTCATTGTCATGTTTGAGATATATGTTTTGTTTTCTGAATATTTGTAACACAGTTCTGTTGGCTACATACTGAACTTAGGTGAATAAAAACAGTCTAATACCAATACCAGCTTTGATGTTTGGATCAATGCGCCCACCTCTAATGCAGGCATAAGATAAAAATGGGGCGTATGTGAACTGATTCTTGGATTAGGATGAAGGTTTGGACTCTCCAGATGATAGCACCTGTAGCTACAGACGTATTTGATCGTGCGATTGTTTTTTCTAAATCACATTTTGAATATTTACATTCAATGGTGACAGTTTGGGACACTGAAATTTTCTATGGTGTTCTGTACATTGTATTGTATGCATGTATAAGACTAATTATGGGCCCATTACAAAATGATTTCCCTTCAACCCACAAGGCTATTTGTGTTTGGAAACTGTTGCTTAATTTGAAGCGTCGAAGGCTCTGTGGTGGCTTTTGCTCCTCCTCCACCCAGTTTTTCTCCTAGACTGCACGGTTTTGTCAACAATTCACCTTTTTGCTGCTTGGCACTTGAGAATACAAATGTGTGTGGCCAGGCCACACTATATTCCAGTTAAATATTGACCATCCCAAAAAACAATGACTCATTTGACTAATGGTTTTAGCATAACCATTTTGTTTTTTTCTGCTCTAATGCCACTCTAAATCCCAAACATCCATCAATGAAAGTACACACTAATTGTTTAGAATACAGGCACCCTGAAGTCCCCCATATTACAGGATGCCTGCTTAACAGCTGTTGGACTTGTGCATTATACCCAAGAAGAGCAACCTCAATAGTATTGGACACAGGAGACATACAGCCATGAATCTGAAAGTGTCTGCAAAGAACAACAAGTAGAGATGGAGGAGGTTTGATCCAAATATTGATAACATTATACCAGTCTTGATATTGGTATCGGATTGATACTAACAGAATTGGTATTTTCTTTCTATCCTCTAAGTTGAGCAAGTAGCCCACTGAAATGTGCTTATTTTTTTTTTTCATTCTTTGGAAATGAATAAATACCTCAAACAGGGACCTTGGAAAATGTCAGTGTGTTGACTGTCTATTTTATTTACAGCTTATAGCACATTCTAAAAACAAAAGTTGACCCGAAGTGGTTTACAGACAGAAACATTTACCTTCTAGGTCTCCAAAAAATACATGAAAAGCTGAAAAGCTTTTTTTTGATGTGTAAACTAATTATTGGAGAAAGCAAAAATCACAGTGAGTTAATGGTCA